>BJBW01009528.1:0-61356 GCA_004320125.1 Scolopax mira | reverse complement strand
ATCCAGGTGGGGCTTGAAGATCTCCAGAGAAGGGGACTTAACACCCTCCCTGGGCAGCCTCTGCCAGGGCTCTGGCACCCTCACCCTAAAGAAGTTTTTCCTCATATTTGAGTGGAACTTCCTATGACACAAGGAAAACATGAAAAGACAACGTTTCATGTAAATGTAAATTTAGTACTAAAGGATGATTAGGGGTCTAGAACACCTCTCTTGTGAGGAAAGGCTGAGGGACTTGGGTCCAGAGAAGAGTAGACTGAGGGGGGATCTGATCAACACCTATAAATACTTCAAGGGTGGGTGTCAGGAGGATGGGGCCAGTCTTTTTTCAGTGGTGCCCAGGGACAGGACAAGAGGGAACGGGCACTAACTTGAACATAAGAAGTTCCACCTAAATATGAGGAGGAACTTGTTTCCATTGAGGGTGGCAGAGCCCTGGAAGAGGCTGCCCAGGGAGGTGGTGGAGACTCCTTCTCTGGAGACATTCCAAACCCGCCTGGACACGTTCCTGTGCAACCTGCTCTGGGGGAACCTGCTTTGGCAGCGGGTTTGGACTAGATGATCTCCAGAGGTCCCTTCCAACCCCATATCATTTTGTGATTCTGTGAAATACAGTAAACGCATAGCAGCATTGTGCCTAAAGTGTTCCCAAAAGGAAGTCAAGGAGTGTGTTCTTTAGATCCTATCTTTCTCTAAGTCCTTCAAGTAGTCTGAGGTCTGAGACAAGTCTAGAAATAGGTGACCTAAGAAATCAGAATGTTTGTTCTAGCTGCGTCCTGGCCATCCATTTGCACCACTTAGGTCCATATCTCTTATTCTAATGTAAATGCATTGATACTGTGGCTAAGCATAATCTGCTTAAAGTAGGATCATAAAACATGGGAGGGTCCCTTGAGGAGTCTGCCACAGCAATACAGCAACCAAGAAATTATAGCTAAAACTTAAGTTTGAACCCCCTCATATCGTTATTTCCTTGTAGGTAACTTCCTTGTAAATTCTTCTTACCTGGTACCTGGCGTATATATTCAACATGTATTTTTGTTAAGAAAAATTGAAGTGTCACACAAAGTTTGTGTATTTTCCTCCCAGTTTTTCATTGTTAATTACCTGCCTTTTTAGTTAATTACCTCCCTTTTAACACTGATGTGCTTTACACTGTCTTTTTCAACCATAGAAGAAGGTTTTTGCCATTTTTTTTGCAAGCTTTTTAAATTCTTGAATGCCATTTGAAAGAAAGTAGGTGCTTCTCGCTTAAGGATGTCAAAGTTTTACCCAGCTGTTAGGCAGAAAATCATAAAAAAGATTCCTGTGAGGTAGGCAGCACATGTTATCTTTTATACATGCAGACATAGCACTGTTGTACCACCTGAAATTCCATCAGGCTCCAAGCTCTGCAGAAAGTGACAAATGCTAGACAGGTATACGATTTATAATGGATGAGGTATGCAAGCAAGCTCTGGGAGTTGGATTGGATTTGATTACAAACAATAATATGACACAACCCCTGCTGTGGATAGTTCCCACATTGTGAGAGGCAGTGCAATCAGGCAGCGTGAAGAGCGGACTGCAGGCATGATCCAGAGCCCTAAATCCAACCGTTGCAGTACACCTAGTGGGTGGCTTTGGGAAAGCCTTGTCTGATCTAACAGTCCTTCTTCCAATTCCCTGTCTGTTTATTCAGCACACTTCAGTGCAATTTACAGCTCAACATGGTAGCAGGTTTTGGAGAGGCTTTTAAAATGAGTTATAGGAAAAGGCAAGAAGTTATATGAATAATTTTGTGTGGTTGCTGGCCATGAACTTGGAAATTTTTCCATGAAATAACTTTTCTCCATCAACAAAATTTTCCTCAGTGGACCACCTTCCACCACAGCAAGAAAGGGTGCACTTCCAGGGCAGAAGTGAATGGTAGAGATACTGACATTCCTGCTCGGGCCAATGTTCAAGTATTGAGCAGTACTGAATGCAAAGCTTTTCTGCTTCTAGATGGGGAATGAAAAAATATCCATATCAAGCTATCATCTGAGAGTGCTGGGCATTCCACAGAATTTTCAAACATGATGTTTTCCAAGTCAGCTTCGTTGGGCAAATCAGGTTGCGTGAGTGATTGCCCTTGCTCACATTGTCAGTGTGCAGAAGTATGTTGGTGATGCCATTCGGCATCAGTTACGTTAGCAACTCAGTAGGACCTGAACCTGCAAAATTTTAGATTAAAAAAACCCCAAACAACTCGAGGCATTTTCCCCCTTTTTCTTCCCTCTGTATTCTGACCCTTGTTTTATGTATTGGCAGAAGAAAGAATGTCCATTAAACAGAGTATTGCTCTTGGAGAGAATGGAAGTTTAATGAAGATTTTGGTTTTAAGAATGTAATTCAATAGCTGATCAAAGGCATGACTCATTAATGAAACTGAGGCCTACACCATTAGGATGACTATTCTAGCAAGTAAATCCCAACACGATATAATCTTTCTTTCTTAAATAGATTCATACATTTGGTAAAACGGCATTTCAGTAAGTGTGGATTTTTTTGTCTAATGGTAAACAAACAGATCAGTATTATTTCTGTATATCCTTATCTTTGCTTTAGACTCTCTAATTTTGCAAGGCTAATTAACTTCACTGTTTGGCCACATTTCAATAAAAGCATCCTGAAAGAAAATCATATGCTCTGTGATGAACACTAAACCAAATAGTTATTAAATATTAGTCCCCTGATTGCTTTGAGCTACTTTAAAACACACAAAGTAATAAACTTCTTGCAATGTAGTGTAACCACCCCTTCATTTGTTTTAGTTTGTCCAGAAACTTCATTTATTTTACACTTTAGGCTTCTTTACTGTTCTCCTCCTTGGTATGTCACCATTTTAAGAAGTCCAGGCCATGATGTTTTTATCTTTAATATGATACCAACAGATTTTTTTTGCACACCATAAATTCAATCGTAAGATCATTGACACTGACCTGGTTTTGCACTTCTATTGCACTTGTACCACAGTGATCCCTCTGTCCTGTTAACCATGTTATCTCAGGTTGATACATCTGACGTTCTTTCAATTATTCACCGTATTTTCCAAATTCTAGCTGATAGGCATACCTCAAAGAACCAAACATGTTCTGTACTACAAAAATGTTTCAGCAGATGGCTTCTCCTCTACTTTAAATACTTTTGCTTGTCCCCTACCTCATGACCTGGTGCCCTACATACAACATATGCCATTCTGACAAATATGTTCTTCCAAGCCATGTTTTTTAAGAGTGCCCTGTGGGAGCAAAAGAGTCTGGGGACAATAAAACCCCACTGTATCTAGATTGCTGTAGAGAAGGTTTTGTCTCATCCTGTCCAGTTGTGGGCATAGGATATAAACCATCCCCTTGTTCCCCTCTATGAGCCTTGTGTCTTAGAAAATGTGCTTTTGTGGGGCATCGTTGCATTCATTTCTATAATGGAGTCTGTGGAAGCAGTAAAGGCCTGTTGTTTTTGAAGTCTTTGTTCTGATTATCAATGCTGAGCTATTACAGATGAGGAAATGGCCTGCACAAGATAAAGAGCTGGTCTGGATTAGTTTTTTTCCTCATGGGAATGGGAAGAGTCTCTCTCTTTCTACCTCTGTGTACATTCCTACAGACAGAATTGGTGAATAGTGTTCCTTGCCATCTAAGATGCTACATGCTGTGGTTAACATTTGTCTATGCAGTTGTTTTCTTGTATACACTCCTCTATTCTTTGTTCTCATATGCTTTAGATTATATTTCCACTTACTACCCTCTTGGTTTTGGGGCATTTAGGTGTGAGTTCTGATCATGGAATTGATGGGAATGTACCCTGATTTCTTCTGCGTGAGATACCACGTGTGCTTTTAATCTGATGGTCATTCTGGTTTTTGTTGAAACACAAAACTTCCATCACTAAATTTTCTGATGGAAATATATGGGTGTTACCAGTCCTCCTTCTCTGCTTTATTCAGGTTCTTTGTTGAAGCTACATATGTATGACTGTAATTCTTGAAAAGGCATATTTGTAGATTGCTTCCCGCCTCTGGTGAAAGAAAATTTAGAGCAGCAATAAGTATAGGAACAGATGACCAACAGCTCTTCCTACCAAGCCTTTTACTTTTCCTTCATATGGCCTTTTTCTGGCTTACCCATTCTGCCTCATCTTTCTCTGTTTTCTTTTTTTCTTTTGCTTATTCCACTTCATGGCTCATTGATTCCATAAGTCGTACCAAGACCTCAAGTTCATCCCCAGGGCATAGACATCTGGAAAGCTGAAATAGGGATGTCGGCATGAAAAGAAAGTGGAGATGACTTGGCTTTATCTGCCAATTCACAAATAACTTGGTGAACAGAGTTTCTGGCCATGAAATCTGAATGCCATTTTAGAAATAACAAATTTGATTCATTCCCAGTTTACTTTGGCTTCTGCTGATAGAAATTAAAAAACAGATTGGTGTTGACAAAGCAGTATACAGAGCACAAAATAGTGCAATGACTTTGTAAGCTGTTCCTCTTGGGGTCTTATAAGCATCTAACACAAGCCCTAAGATGTTGATTGCAGTTGGTAAGGCCAGACACCCAGGTGACTTATTCAGGGCATAACCCTAGAAAGCGTCAGGGTCCTGTAACGTTCTGGCTGCTGCCTAAAGCTGTTCTGCCTTAGTGACATCCTGTGACACACTTCTTACTTTTCTGAATTTAATGAATGCCCTAGTCAATTTGAAAGTGTCTCCAGGAGATAAAATTTTCTCCTCTGTGTCGGTAGATTGATGCGAGCCACCAGTTTCCAAGCCTCATGTTTGGAGCATAAGGTGGCAAAACACGACAGACCTTTACTACCAGGAGTAAGTTAGCAGTGCAAGTTCTCAGAATACCTCACAAGAGGAACTATAGAGCTTTTAGATGGGGATGATAAGGAGCAGTTCTAATTTCAGGCACACACACGTTTTATTGGGTGTTTTTGCTACCAATGCATTGCACAAGAAATTTCACAGCTGAATGTTTTCTTTCCTGCTGTATAAAGACACGACAAAGCTCTTTTTGGAGCATCCTTTATATAACAGCACCGGTTCATGTTATGAGTTCTTGCTCTGCTGTGTACAGTTACATCCTGTTCTCCTCTTCTCTAGGCAGGGAAAATGCCTATTAGCTTCCCTGGTAACCTTATCTGAGCCAGTTCTGACATCCATCCTGTGGGCAGAGCTGTAGACTTTCTATAGATTTGCTTTCATTGCCTCCAGTGAGGTCTGACTCTTACCACAGAACTGTACTGGCAGAACCACAGGCTATTATGGGAACACATTTCCTCCCACAACCAAGTCTGAGGCCAGCTGACATTGGGCAGCGTGCCCCACAATGTTAACAGAACCAGAATTTAATCCAGAATATCTTTAACACAGTAGGTATTACTGGAACCCACATAATTCCCTTCCCTCTCATCAATTCACAGCTACCTCATCCCTGAACTCCCAGCTTCAACAGCTTCAGCATCTTCAGCAGCTCCAGCATCAACAGCAGCAAGGTCAGCAGCAGCAGCAAGGTCAGCAGGCACAGACTCCACAGCCACCCCAGCAGACCCAGCAGCCACAGCCACAGCCGTCAGCACCACCGCAGCAGAACCAAACACAGTCCCAGAGCCAGAGCCAACCGCCTCCGGCCCCACAGTCCTCCAGCTCCCCTCAGAAACCCAGCCAGTCACCAGGGCATGGCCTTCCATCTCCTCTTACTTCACCAAATCCATTGCAGGTAGGATGCTACGTACAAATCTCTTAACATTCTAACAACAGAAAGTGCATACTCTCCAGCAGTCACCCTTTATGGTAACGTATGAGGATAGCAAAGATAGCTATTCGTTAGCAAATGATATGGACTGTCCCTAAAAGAAATAGAGCTTCTGCTGGTGGACATGTGCGAGGGGTGGATGGGTTATCCTCCTTCTTGAAATCACAGTCCTAACATTTATCCTTCTAAGAATCAAATACTTCAGTTATTTGACTTTCAGTTAAGACTTTCAGTATAGACTCCAAAGCTAAGAATGCCAATTAATGCCTTTCCTAGATGCTCACTCCAATGATCAGGATGTTTTTTATTAGATCAATAGCTATGGCACCCACACTGATACTGGTCTCTGCCCATCTTGGAGTTTCTGAGAAACAGGAGAGCTCTGATCTGATGGTCCTGAATGCTTGTACTTGTGTCTTCTTGCGCTACATATTCGCGTCCTGCAAGAGTAGCTTTGGCTGTAGCCACAAGTATGATTCTGAATAAACACCAGGTAGTCAGTGAAGTGAGCAGTGGGCAGTGGGACTGCACTTAGAAACCAGCAAAGTCTCTACTCACTTTATTCTCTAAATTTTGATACCCCACTTTAAAAGTTTTATCCTCTATCCAGATAAAACTGATGGATTCGGCTCCATTTCCTGCAGAAATTAAACTGCATTAGCTTAGTAATTAAAAAATCCTTTTTCAAACAATTAAGGGAATTGGTTTACAAGAAGCTCTGTTTACCGTGTGGCCAGTTAAATCTGCATTAATCTAAGCTTCAACTAAATTGCATCAAATCTGATTTTTTAATGGTTTAGATAATAGACTTAAAAGTCCACAAGAGATGTGTCCTTGTTTCCTTAGCTTTTTCTTACAGAAGAGCATAATGTTTTCTAGAGCTTTTTCTGCGTATTGTCTTAAAAGCTACTTAGGCACCACTTAATGCCCGGTCTATCACGCTAGTGAGTGCTTTGGGACTCTTTAGTATGCAGATTATTGACATACAGAGACAGGAATATTTCCAGAGGAGCTTCTGTTAGATTTTATTGTCTTGGTGCAGCTGTAATATATGCACACTAACTGTATAGGCTATATGTTGCTAAAATTGCCTGTTAAATATTTTGCTTCAAAAGGCATTTGGTTTTCCAAACAAAATATACATAAATTAGAGTTGAAGTAGGGAAGAAGAGGAATTATCTCAGTGAACATACCTCAAGAGGATTGTGCTAACACTGAATCTGAAGTCTTGGCTCTCATAAAGCCTTTAAATCTCAACTGAATCCAAATACTGTGACCTACAGGTACAGTAGAAGCACTACCTGCTGTTAGCTATCCAGGATCACATCTCACTTGCTTAAGTACAATAAAAGTAAGTAAAACCAATCATTCCTTGAATGAGAGGTGCCAGTGTCCATGTTTTCATGGAGATACCTCAGCTCATCACTCTCTTTAGCCTGCTTATCCTTCTGGGGTCAGTCTGCATGTGGCAGACTCAACAGAAGTGGGATGAGGGAACCAAGTACTCTGAGGTGGTTTTAGTTCAAATGCTTTGCCCTAAACCTTGTAGGAACTGGGATAGGAGTTAATGAAAGACACCAGTGTGAGAGCCCAGGCATTCCCACTGGGCTGAGCTCAGCCAGTACCAGTAAGACAGCTGTGTGACTGGGACACTTTTAGAACAAGTCAAGGAATTAGAAGTCCTTAGCTGTCAGCTCTGGCTCAGCATTAAAGAGTTACCAATGAATTGGGGGATAAGTATTTTTAATGTTCTTTCCTCTCTGATCCTCACTGTTTAAATAGCCATGAAAACCCAAAGTTTGTTCACAGATACAAATGTGCCATGTGCTGACAACCAGAAGTGAAGCCAGAATTCAGCACAGTACTTCAGGACTCACCCTAGTGACAATGCACGTAGGGCCATTAGTTTAGCCTTCTAGACATTTCTACAAGGGTAATACTTCTCAGGCTCCCCTAAGAAATACCTCAGAGCTCAAAACGTGCCCTGTCATATTGCTGAGACTCTTTAATATGTAAACAAGGGACACTCAGAAACATTTCCAGAGGAACTGCTGTTGTGCTTTATATATGATTGAAGGGTGTGTTCGGGTACTTTTCTAAAGCAGAGCAGTGGTAAGGTCTCTCCTCCACAAAATTTGTCTTTCCATTCTAAATCCTGCAGAGGAAAGTTGTTTTACCCCCATACATCGAGCTTGAGGACTGTATCTGAAATTGTTTTCTTCTGCACAGACATAAGAAAAAAACAAACTGAAAAATAAAAGGAGGGGCAACATGTTTGGCAGCAGTTCATACATCCATTTCATAATAGCTGCTTAGAATGTGGATTTTTTTAATGTCTAATACTTTAACTTAAAAATCGACCTAGAACAAAATTCAGAGATATTACAGCCTCTAAGGTAATGTTCTTTATGAAGTAGGATGAAATGGGTTTTGTTTGAAGAATATTAAGGGAATAAAGATCAACTAAGTTAAAGTTTGACAGCTTAAATTTCATTTCTGAATTCTTGATTTTTTCATGTGGGCTTTAGCCTCTTACATTATTCAGGATCTGTCTGAAAGATATTAGTTTAGAACAATGCAACCTCAAAAGATTGTCATGGAAAGTCAGTAATTCAGGAGGATGATTGTGTTTGTTTCAAAAAACTCTGAAGGATAACAGCAATTACATCTCGAAATGTACAGATGCTGTCATGTCCTTCGGAAGGCAAATTAAATGAAAGTGACTTGCTTAGGTGTACCTGGGTGAGGTATTTTTGCTAGCTGATCAGAAATTAATAATAGCAGGGCAGCGTACACCAGCTAAAAGTTTCAGAACGCTTCTTCTGTAATACTCTGCTCTAATTTTATCACTATTCTTTACTCAGTTCAGTGGGCTGGATTGTAGTTACAAAACTATTGTTTTTAGGAAGTCTTTTAATGATCGTGTAGAAAGATGGAAAAACCTCACTTTAGGTTTCAGAGTCTGGATTCTGAGCTGACATTAGTGATGGATGCTCTGGATTTACACTGGTAAAAGCAAAACACTGCAGAACCAGGGTCATTACTGATTTGCAAAAGAGAACAAACCAGAGGAGAATTTTCCAAAGCAGAGTTGTATGTCAGGAGGTGGTGGGTCAGGTGGATGATGGAAGACTTTCATCCCTTCATTTTTAAATGGCGAAATTCCTCATACAGATAATCATCGTCTGATTTTTACTTTCATTGTGTCAATTGATTGAGACAAAGGAACCTGGAACTGAAAGACAACCTAGCTCACGTTGTAAACTGGGGGCTTCGAAACATTTATTTCTGGGAAAATACACTTCTCCAAACATGCTTCTCCTGTGAATGTTTAAAGTCATTACTTGGCAAACTATCCTGGTTCTTGAATGGTCAGCATGTTGCAACTTCAAAGCATAGTTAGCACCTCTTACAGAGGTTTCCATTCAATTAATTTTCTGAAGCCATAAGATCTTGATTATATGCTGTATAAAATTAGATGAGCCAAGTACTAAGTAGCCAATTCTGCTTGACTACCAGAATAAGGCACTTTGTATCAGCAGCATGTATTTAACTGGCTCCAAATTGGGGTTAGCTTCTGGTGCTGACATTCTCTGTATGTTTTAGCAGTATGGATAAGAGGAACGTACCCACAGCCAGATCTACAAAGGGAAAGCTGCACCATAGGAATAGAAGAATTCCCAATGATTTCTACTGCTCTGTTCATGTGTGAATAGGAAGAGACAAACAGGAAATCCCCCAGGGACTGCCCCACTGTAAAATTATTTTGACTGTTTTCAGAACTCTTTCCTAAAGCACCTTTTTGTCATAGAAGCCTACCTACAATAACTGGAGCTGATGGAAGATGATGAGTGAGAAAAAAAAAATAATAAAAGGAAGGAAGAAGGGAGGCGAGGAGATGACAACAGCAGAAAAATCTTCCAAGTAATAGCAAACTCTAGGATAGCAAAACCAGAACCTCCTTCAGATTAAATTTTCATACTAATCTTAAATAATGTATTTCGAACCTCAACACTTTTATAACAAAGGAGAAAAGAAAAGCAGAAAGGCTGAAACACTCAGCTGTAAATGAGGGAGAATGTGTACACAGATGCCTGAGGCTCCAACAGTCACAAAAACCAAACCATCCCTTCCCCCCTAGCCTCATTCACTGGTGAGCTGCTCATTAAGGAAAAATCTACTTTAAAGAAATCTCAGTGTTTATTGATGCTTTGATAAATTTACATTTATTTGAAATATGAAGAAACAACCAAGTCTCTGTTGGTTGGAGAAAGGCAGCTGGGGTGTTTGCAAGGACTAGTCGTAGGCTGTCTGTATGTCTGTGTTCACATCCAAGACGTGCTATATTTTTCTCAGGTTTATTGAATTCTTGATCAAGAAAACTTGGTCAAGATTATGATACCAGTAATCCCACTAAGGGTTTGGGTTTTTTTTTGTTTTGCTAAAATTATCTAGCCTTCTTCCTGCGTATGATACAGTGCAGCGTATAGCTGTCTCAATCTGTTCCCAAGTTACTTGATAATCAGTTTGGCAAATATTGTATAAATGGTGAGCAAATGCGGTGCTTTGAATCCATTTTCCAAAATTTCCTAATTTTTAATATCAACAGAGAGTGAGATATTGGACATCACAAGGCAATGGGTGATACAAACACCTACAGCGGGCGTTTATTCAGGAAAGTTCATGCCCATCACCTGCTTAGAGTGAGCCTGTTGAAGTGCTGATCTTAGGTGGATTTCCAGGAGGTCTGGCAAGACCTCAGGAGGTCTCAGCTCTGAACTAACAGCATGGAAACTCCCATGCAATCAGCTAAACTGAGTTGAGCTTGGTGAAGTGTTGAGAATATTTTGCGTGATTCATCCCCTCATTTCAGGCAGGTCCAGAAAGATGTAACCATCTTGTTCTACTGGTAGTTTTGGATTTCTGGATATTTTTACAGTATTTTAATGATTTTAGTGGGTTGATAGAGGTGATTTCACGAGTGGAAGAGGCAAGTACTTGTGTCAAAATTTCCACTAGCTAGGAAGTCATGGTCATACCGATGTAACATGCACACATGCTTATTACCCATTGCAAATGGTGTTGTGATTCAGGTCTCCTCCTTTAGTTTTTATGCTCTTTCTTTTGCTACTGCAGTAATTCTGTGAATCAAACAGACATTACTGTTCACAAACTTGAAGCTTGCTTGAGAAATTGTTAGCGTCAAGGTTCAAAGTAGATTGTTTGAGGGCTGCTACTCTTCATGTCAACCAGGAGATATGTGGGCATCATTTCCACAGAAGGGCTAGTTTCAATTATGTGTAAGACTGCATCCATCCACAGGACTGAGTAGGGCTTCACATCTTCTCAACTGTCTTCCTTTTCCCAGAAGCTCACTGGTTTTTTGGGGTCTTTGAGGCATTGGGACTTCACACCGTAAAGCCGTTGAATACTGCATTTAAACAGAGCAAAGACATGTTTAAAGGTTCTGAAAGAGACTTCATAAGCAAGTCTCTTCATTCCCTGAGGAAACCTTCTCTCAGTTGAGCGCAGGCTGCCTGGGCCGTCCAAATATACTCTGCAGGTGTTGCTATTTTCAGAAGCACAAGGAGTACTGGTGTCTGACTCACATTTAAAGCGAAGGAAATTAATCTTGGAGCAAAACAACTGGCATTATTAGCACCCAAGGGGCAGAAGCTGAGGCTAATATAGGAAACCATTTGCTGGAGAATTCTCTGAAGGAGAGGAAAGTGGTGCTGTTTGCCCAGCAAGCTCTGGCTTCTGAGATGGGAGCATTTAATAAACTCCCTAAAGCAACTGAAATATTTAATAAATGGGGAAATAAATATATAATATCTTCCCAGGACAAATTTGGGAAAAGATCCATATCCCATAAGGTGTTCTATTTCCAAAGCCTCATCAGGCAGAGAGGAGGACCCTTAGGGATCTTAGAGACAGAAAAAAACTGACACAGCCCCTCATGTACTCATTTAAATCCAGTGGATCTGTTTTGTTATTGTTAATTTCCCTTAGTTTCGCTTTTCACTTGTATTTCCAAAGATTTTCAGGGAAGTGGAGAATATCGCAAAGCATTACTTTATTTCCCCCTATACCCCTCAGCTCTTTATAATAAAGAGAAAAAAAATTGCAAGTCATGGCAGGTTTCTGTGGGAAACAAAATTCTTAGAAGCAAGTGGACAAAGCGAACACAGAGAACCTAATGGGCTTGTTGAATCTGGTCGAGGAGGAATATTCTCCAAGTGGCGTAGTCCTGATGTTGTATCATTCAAGGCTCCTTATGCAAATAAACACCTAAAAGAGGTTTTGCAGCTTCTAGTTACTGCCTGAAAATAAAATAAAAATATAAAAGGGGGGGAGGGCACCAAAAATTGGGTAAAAAAAAAAAAAGGCCACTCCAGACTGTGTTTTAAAGTTTAAAATTAAGTCTGTTTTTTTGGCAGCATTGCTGAGATCTTTCAGAGTGTCCACTTGTGGATTCTGTTGGTGGCTTTAGCAGATACAGTTTAGGGCAGGTGTTTTAAAAAAAAAAAAATAATAATAATACTTTCTCTTTTTTATTAGTAGCCAGAACGTTTTGAGAGAGTGACTAAGCACAGGCCTGGAGATTATGAAATTTGCTTAAGTGTTAATGGGTTGATTGCTGAGTTACAGCCTGCCGTCTTTACTGGAAATTGATTGACTGGTGCTGCAGGTCTTCACACTTGACGCTCGGATTTGACTCGAAAATTCTGCCAAGTCTTTTACTCTGAAATTTATCTTAATTAGATCTGAAAGACCTGCCACAGCAGAATAGTCACACCGATTAAAATGAAAAACAGGAGAAATTACTGATCAAATTAATCATAATGTCGGGTTACAGCTGTAGGTCTGATGTAATTTGCCACTCCAGTGAGTTACATCGGCCCAGGCAGAGGAAAGAGAGCTGGTTTTACGCTGATCCGTAACACCAGGCAGCTTCGGGCAGCCCATCAGGACGTTTATTCCATTCATTCTCTTGGCTTATTCTGACCTTAGTGCTGCAACTAGAAACAAATTAGGCAAAAGAAAAAGAATATCATTTTATCCAAGGGGCCGCACGGGAAACATGAGCTTTCCCAATCCTTCTTGTTTCATTTTTCCCCTCTCTCCACCAACCGCATCCTTTTGTTTGAAGTAACCAACAATTAAATATATGGAAACTGGAAAATTAAAAGGTCAGAGGTTACCACCTCAGGCACAAGTCAGAAAATGTGTGTTTCTAAGAGCTCCTTGTGGGTATGGGTATGAGGAAATTAGGATCATTGCAGCAGCATGTGAGAAGGTAGGAAATCACCAGTCAGTCTTGCTATTTTAAAGATGTGGTGATCCTAATATTTAGTTTAAATTATGTACTTGTAATATACTACATTCTACTATTTTTTTTTTCATTTTTTTTAAATAATAACATACAAATCATTGGTTGAACCCATTTTAGAAGGAGATAGATTGTGGCTCTCAAGGGCCCTTGCCATAAAATTTTTATCTGGAGGTCTTCTGCAAGTTTCTTAGTATTCATTACACTAGCAAGGTTTGAAAGATTTTTAGGTCAACCTGTCTTGTAGCACCACTGTATTTTTTTGCTGCTGATCCAGGACAAAGTCAAGGAATTAAGATCTTTGCCATCAGCTGAGAAAGGAAATGAAAGAAGGGAAGGAGAACAAGAAAGCAGATGAGCACAGTGAGTCTCAAGAAAAAAAAAGCAATATTGTTTTACCTTTGAAATATACTCAATTTTTATTTTGGTACTGTAATACTTTAAACTGATCAGAAATTTTCTAAGTGATTTTTCGTTCCAACAATGATGTATTTCAGAAAGTTGGTTTCTCCCCTGCCCAAAACATCATTTTCATTTTCTATTTTAAGCCTGGGAAATGGAAAGAACTGATCGCTTTTGTTTAAAATCAGCTTAAGTCATATATAAACAATTTATTCCATTGAATTGTCTAAAAAATAGTGATTTAACAAATGAAATTGAAATCTGTTGAAATACTTCATCATTTTCAAATGCAAGCTTTTGTTTGCTGAAACATTTCAATATTCCATCTTTTATCTGCATTTGCATCAGAAATTACATTCTAAATTCAGAGAATCTCTGCAGGACAGGAATTTGATGTCTTTCTGATATCTTAGATGTGTCCTTAGATTAGTCCTGTGATGATGCCAGTTGGAGAACCAACCTAGGTTATGTTTGTGAAAGAGATTGGAAGACAAAGCTAAATTTCCAGAAGAGAAAAACTGATGTATGAAAGTAGCACATCTTGTATTGCCAGGATTACCCTTTTGCTAAAGGAATGATGTCGGTGCATTTTGGTTCTTCAAGGAGCTGAGGTTCTTTAAAGCAGCAATCGCTGCTGCAATATCTTTGTATACCTGTTAAGAAGTACTTACATGCTTGTAAAAGGCACCAGGGAAGCAGCCAGACCTGGGAGGATCCTAGGCTCTTGGCAAAAATACAGATGCTATAAAAGAGACCCTAAAATATGACCCTGGTGACAGTACAGAGCAGTACTCTGTAATAGTGATGGCAAATAAATTGATACCAGAAAATGATTGTGAATGAATATGACAACTGATATAGAAATTGTTAGTTGCTAATGGTCTTATGATTTTCACCATAGTAACCTTATAATCCCATTTTCAACCTGCTGGATAGCCCAACCCAGCTGGAGTGCTGTCTCTGTCTCTTCTTGCTCTCCTCCTACTTTGGGCAGTACTATCCTTGTGGATGGTGGCTCCAGCTGGAACAGGAAAGGAGGCAGCAGAGGGCTGATCTCTTCTTGACCTTTCCCCAGGGGTTGGGGGCCACCTCGCAGAGTGCCAAGCAGAGCTGCCAAAGTGGGTGCTCCATGGGCTGTGGGGCAGATGACTTCAGTCTAGGGCTCTACTGAGATCAAGGTGCAGGAAAGGGAAAGTAAGGAGAAGTCAGTCTCAATCCCAGGATTCATCTGAGGGTTCAACTTTCATCAGTGTAGAGCTCCTCAGGGACAGGGCCTGATTTTAGGGAGGAAAAGGAAAATGTTGGGAGGAGGAGAGGGGAGAAAAACAATGTCTTTGTTACTCACAGTGTCTTTATTCCTGCTGACCTTTTCCACTGGGAGAGACAAAAAAAAAACAACCCAGAAGGATTGGCATTGTGAAAGGCTGAAATTGTATGGCTGATCCCCACTCTGGAGTAAGATGTTTTGTGCATTTCCATCCTACCTCTGTCTGCAACTTTTCACTTTATAACGAGACCTAACCCTACTGGCAGGGAAGTTGGCAGGAGGTTTCTCACAGCTCTCAAATTAGACAGGAGCGAGCTCAATATGCCATTAGGAAGGTTTCCCCCTCTTCTCCCTCCCCAACTTTATAGAATTACAGATTCCTTTTCTTTTATTTTTTTTTTTAACTGTCTTCTGACTATGAAACGTGTTCTCCATGCAATCAAAATGTGTCTGACAGAATTTTCAGTTCATGTAAAACAAATATAAAAATAAACAAAACTTGAGAAAACCAAGCCATTCTAAAAATCCTTGATGTTTTCCCCATAGACATTCAAAGAGTATGTCTAGGGGGAAATCACTGGTACTTCAAATGTACAAGCAGGTATAGAGATAACATGTGTCAGTCCTGTAGACCCAAACTTGGCAGTCCATGCTCTCATGAATGAACACGGCAGGGAAAGGAAGGGAAGGGAGGGAGTTCTTTTACCGCCACCTACAATCTATGTATTTATCTCTAAAATCATTATCACGTTACAACTTTGCTTACTGAAATCACTTTTGAAAAATAATTTACATCAGGAACCAAAGTGCTCTAGTAAATGGGTTGCTGGAGTCAGGAGCACCAGACTGCAGTCCCAGCTCTGTCACTGCCTGGCATGTCACTTTGTCTTCCTGTTCTTTTCTTGATTCTCCTGCCATTGTTTGATCTCTTTAGACCGCAGGCTTATACAGCTTTTTGGTGTAATGCAATGGGACCTTCATCTTGCATTGGGCTTCTAGGTACTGCCGTAACACTAATACTGTAAATACTCAAATGAGGAATTGCATAGCCACAGCCACTCTCTCGCTAAATTCAGTATTTCTGTTGACTAAAGAGGGCACAGAATTGCTATCCATTTTGTTTTCAAGTATATTGAATATTTTGAAGTTTCTGTCAGTTGTTCAGCATGCTGTCAAATGCACTAATGAAAGGTTTTCCTAAAGTTAATTTTCCTACTCGTAATACAATAACCAAATTTGCTTTAACACTTGAAAAAATCCATCCATACTAAAGAGAATCAGTTGCTTAATCCTAAAATTAAAGGTTATTGCATGCAAGAGAAAATAATTACATGCTCAAAGTATGGAAAAAAGAAAACTTTTTTAATATGTAGGTATTTGTATAATTAAAGACTAATCAAGCATGAAGGCTGCTGACTAAACCAGAAAATGAGATTGTTGGCAAGCAATATTGTAATGTAAATGCCATTTTTGTTTAAGTACTAAAGAGCTGGAGGAATGATATCCTGAACAGATTAAAAGCAAACAGCATTGATAATAAATATTTATCAGATTTCAAATGCAACACACAGAGATTTTTATATTTTACATGCAAAATATATTGGCATTGAAATATTCAGTCACTTTTCAAAGGTTTGTTCACATCTTCACTTTAAAATGTTGAAAAGCAAGCACTCACTAGTAAGAGAATCAGCTTTAGAACTCAGTCTTAACCTGTAGCAATGTCAGTAATCTGTAGGCAATGGAAAACAGCTGAGAGGTTCTAACATCCTTAACTACAAATGCATGGGATCAACTCCTGGGGCTGGAGAGTCAGAATTTTAATGGTCTT
Organism: Scolopax mira; assembly: GCA_004320125.1. NCBI lineage: Eukaryota > Metazoa > Chordata > Aves > Charadriiformes > Scolopacidae > Scolopax > Scolopax mira. The sequence continues at coordinate 44,749 of BJBW01009528.1, read as the reverse complement.
GATGTGTGTTTTCTTGTCTTTTTCTTTTTTTCCAAAATGTTCACATTAATTTTTCAGGAAGAGATGGGAAGCTTCTCAAACTTAAGTCCATGCCATGAAACTTAGGTGTGGTAAAGTAGTTACGGCAGGCTTCTGTATATACAGAAATTATCCCAATGTAATGACCATTTTGTTGCACAGGACTGATTTAGTTAAAGGTTTGTATCTTCTTGGGGCAGTGCCTTTAAATTTGTGTAGAAGTATTATGCTGGTTAAATATGTTCATCATATACCTTTGTGTTATGTTATAGTAGCCTAAATCTTCAGAAGTGGATATAAAGATACTTGGCTAACTCAAGAGTTGAGGAGAATGAGGAAATGCTGGAAATGAAGTACCAAATGTGTACCCATTCCCATCCATTTTCTTTCCGTTAGGCTGTTCCCACAGCTGGCACTGCTCAGAGTGCTGAGGTCCAGCAGAAACCATATCTTAATCAAGCCTCGTCATGCAATAGTTGAAGCTAATTGTAAACATCCTCTGACATCTGTGAAAAGAGGCTTAAACCCAATACCAGGCAATGAAGACCTTTGCTTTAGTAGATACGTTGTGGGCCATTGCAGCCTTTGTGTTGATATGTACCTCCTGGTGTTTCCTCATTCGTTCACTTTTCAGAATAATTTTCCTCTCACTTGATTATGACTGAGAGATACAACAGTATGTCAGTGACAGAGTTATCGGGGGAAAGTGACAATAGGGATTTGTGAATGTAAGGCTGCGTACAACGTTATCAAATTTTTCCTAGCCTAGTGTAATTATATTCTATTAGCCTTTGGACAAAGGGAGTGTAGACAAGTTAAAATTAAATAATACCGTGCAAAAGTCTAATGCTAGTCTCTTGAATCAGCATTGATCTGATTTTCAGATGGGTTGAGTCACTCCCATTGATGTGAACTGTAGAAACTATTACTTAGACCTCGAAGGAGGTAAAATACAAATTTCAGCCCCTGCTTTTCTTAGAAAAATCTTGCCCGTGTCCATTGGTTACATCACAGGAAACTGACGATTTGCAAATGCCAAAATTCAGACCAAGCCAGCCAGGTTCATGCCATATCCTGTGTTTGAGTTACTGAGCTCTTAAATATATAACTTCACAGATAGGCATAGTAATAGATCATCGTTAAGAAACTTTTATAATAAGTACTTTCTAATTCCTCTAAGCAACTTATATTGACAGTAGTTTAATGATGCTAAGGATTACATTGGTAAAAACAAACTAAGGAAAATAGCAGGAAAAGTACTTCTGTGTAGACCATCAGCCAGTGGTGCAGCAAGAAGGAAACCAGAAGAGCCAGTAAAGCACATTTAGATCAAAGCTATGCAACTGTGAGCCAGGTCTGACCCATAGGAAGTTTCTGTCCAGACCCCAAGTGAGGAAATAAAAGAAAAATGGAAGGCTTTTGAAGGCAACTGCTCATGTTCTGCACTCTGGGATGGATGCGCTGTTGCTTGTGAGTCCAGAGAGCAGCCCAATTACCTGAGAGGTGGGCAGGTGAGAAGTCTGCCTTTTGATATTTGTTTTATTTTTCACACATACCTGAGTGAAGCATAGTAAGAAGTTTTAGGTTGCCTTTTAGCAAAAGACCCTAATTCTTTTCTTCTGTAGAGATGGCTGCGCCTCCCTAAGATTACTGATGCTGTCAAGATGATAATTACTTTTGTGTTTTCCAACTCCAGTGTTGTATAAAGTGTAAGTTACAAGAAAGGTTTACCTATTATTTGTAGAATGGAGATTAGCACCGATGAAAACATGGTAACATGTAAAGTATTTAAAGGTTGAAACAGGGACTTTCACAAGTCATTAAACTACCCCATGTCTTGGAACACAAAGAGGATATCCCTGGGATATTTATCTGAGGGTCTGCAGGTCAAAAGGGAAATGGAGTCAGCAGAAAAAGAAGCAGTCACATACAGAAAGAGCAATTATTCACAAAATAAAAATGAGAATAGCGGTTAGAAGTGTCAGCATATGCATTTGAGATGCCTTTGGTGGGGTCATTACTTCTGGAAAAAGTCATTACTAGCATTTTGCACTAGACACCCTATACCTATTTCATGGTAACCAAGGCTTGCATGGCATTTATTTATAATGAAAACCTACACAGAAACCTCAAACCACCTAGTGAAATGTAGAAACATCTCTCAGCTCTTTATACTCTTTGATGAGCATGAGCCTAAACAGGACCTTAAAAATGCTCCACACTTGTTACGTCATCTCCATTTACCTTTGTGAATCAATTAAGGCCATTTAAAACTCATCTTCAGTGGGTGGTTTTGAAAGTCTTAATCTGGTTCTCTGTCATAACAGTATCCTTTACTCCAAATCATAAAAAATAAGATCACAGTCCTGGTTATAGCCTCACTTGAAAGCCTCATCAAGACAGATGCTGGTCTATTTTATAAGACTGTCCAAAAAAGTTTCCTTATTTTCAGACAAGACTTGCCCCTCATCTGAGCAGCAGATATTGAAATTTACGGGTTTGTTGTTTTGGTTTTTTTCTGGACTTGCTGTATTTGGTTTTGTAATTTCTTCACTGGACAAAGTCTTACTACTAGGATTAGGCAAAAATCAGGATTAGGCAAAAAAAAGGATATTCCAAGATCTCAACAAATATTTGACTCCAAATCAGAAAACAAAAACAGAAAAAACAGGGTAGTTGCCAGTTTTACAGGGATGAAATAAAACCATGAAGTCTGATTTCATCCGTTCGGGCAACGCAAGACTTTTTTCATTAGATTTTTGTCTAAAATTGTAGATTCACTAGGAAGGAAATCTGTTCATGGCATCTGGTGAAATCATCCCATGAAATAGTATCTCAGCCTCAATTTTGAGCCTTTCACTGCACCTGATTCAGACATGAGGCTTCAACCAGGGTCTCCACATCCAGGTGAGTGCCCTAATTCGGCACTATAATGAATGCTAAATTGGGGCTTTTGCTTTTCACTCTTGAATATAAATCGTTCACTGTTCATTAGGCCAGGAGAACTTATCCTTCTACTTGTCCCAGTGCACGTGGTAACTTTTACAAAGGAAACAATTCTAAGTAGCAGTGTGCCCTTGTTGCCAAGAGGGCCAATGGGATCCTGGGCTGCATAGGAAAGCGTGTGGCCAGTAGGTCGAGGGAGGTCATTCTCCCTCTCTGCTCTGCACTGGTGAGGCCACAACTGGAATACTGCATCCAGTTCTGGGCCCCCCAGTTCAAGAGAGACAGGGAACTACTGGAGAGAGTCCAGTGTAGGGCAACCAAGATGATTAAGGGATTGGAGCATCTCCCTTACGAGGAAAGGCTCAAGGAGCTGGGGCTCTCTAGCCTGGAGAAGAGAAGGCTGAGGGGAGACCTTATTTATGTTTATAAGTGGTGGGTTAAAAGATGTTGGAGACAGACTCTTTGCAGTAATTTCCAGTGATAGAACAACGGGCAACGGGCACAAGCTGGAACATGGGAAGTTCCACTCAAATATGAGGAAAAACTTCTTTACAGTGCCTTGAAGAGGCTGCCAAGGAAGGTTGTGGAGTTCCCTTCTCTGGAGATCTTCAAGCCCCTCCTGGATGCTGTCCTGAGTGATGTGCTCTAGGCATTCCTGCTTTAGCAGGGGAGTTGGACTGGATGATCTCTAGAGGTCCCTTCCAACTCTGACAGTTCCATGATTCCATGAAGTAATGGCAGAGAAAGGTCGTGAGCCTGTAGCTTAGTACATACAAGTATGTACGCCTTTCCTGTTTGAGAATTGTCGGCTGGAAATTTGAATGGACAATTTCTTTAAGTGCTAGGGAAGCCCACAAGGAGCTCTGTAAATCTCCCAGATGTAAGCTAAGACTGCTTTGGCTTTGTTCTCTCTGGGGAGGAGAGGGGCTGAATGTAGAGGTTACATGATACTCAATCGGTTGTTTGGATGGGAGAGCTGCCACTTCAGCACAGTATGAGCCCTGCTTTTCCTGGGAGGGCTGCCTGGTGTTTGGATTGTGTCTGGCCAATTTTCATTTTGCAATCATGCAACATAAACAGATGTTTCCTAAGTTGCTTGAAGGGAGAAAATTTTACGAGATGACTGATACAGAAAAATAAAGATAAGATACATAGGAAGCATATGTATGATGAGGGTTGGTGATATTATTTTTTTTTCAAAAATAATTGCTATCTTTCAAGGATAAAGAATAATCTTTACTGTAGGTATTGAGTGACTTCCTATCACTCAGCACTGATTTTAATATAAAGAAGTGTTGAAATCCTTCTAGAAACTACAGTTAAAACAAATCCTTAAATATCTAAATGCTAGCTCCAATAGGATTGAGACTTTATGGGCAAAATTTGACTTTTAATATTAGGTCAATACAGACTTTAAAAGAAGAGGAATTACATGTACTGGAAATAAAGTTTTAGCCTTAGTGCTTTGATAAAGATCTGTGACCCTTGGCCCTTTAAATATTGAACTTAGACTGTAAAAATATCACTTCATATTGATCACATGGTTATTAAAGTCAGTCAAATGCTCAATTTATATGTCAAACACTTGTAATATTTCCTGTAAATATTAGAACAAAAGAACAGGGTGATAATATCATTGTGTTCAGTTGCATTAGATTTATTCAGCTTTTCATCACTGAGAAATAATAAATGTGTCGGTAAGAAGTGCATTAAACATGCCAAGCATTTATCAAGGCTAAATGAATTTACAGCCACACAACTGCATCATGTATGTGGTGTATGTGCTCCTGGACATGAAGACAGGAATGTACCCATCCATGTTTACTGAGTACGATAGGATATATGTACCATTTGTTCTCTTCTCTCCTTTCAGTACACCTTCCAATTCCCTGCCACATACTTGCAACCCTGGAAAGGTATGACTTATTTGCTGAATCTCAAAGAGAATGGGGAAACTTAATAAGTCAACAGATATTAATTAAATCTTAAAGGCAGGTTTTCAAGTACCTTCAATATATACTGCTCCTAATGACATTCAAGTGTGCTTACAAGGGAGGTCAGGGGGGAGATCTTTAGATCCCCCAGGCTCCCCCAAGATGCCTTTCCATAGCCAAATGCTTTCATATGAGTAATCGAAAGAAACCTTTAGTCAACCACTGGGGAGTCTTTACAGCCTGGCTTCGATTGGAGTCTGAGTGCAGGCCTGTGAGCAGGAGGTGTTTGTAAGCATTTCTAATGGCATTTTGATGTACATGTACAAAATTGATGTCGGAAGGATCATTGTAAAGTCCCAAACAGTGGAATATTGAGGACATTTTCAGGTGGCAGTCAGATTCTGGCTGGGTGAGCCCAGTATATTTTCTCATGTCACAGTTGATTAGGTTCACAGGGAAGTGGAAAGAGTAAAAAATTCTCTTATTACTGCAGCAATGCCATATCAGCCTCTTTTCCCTTTGAATGCAACATTAGTTTTTGTCCAGAACTCTAACTGCTTTCTACAGTTTGGGGAATTGTAAAGCAGAAACAATTTTCCCAGCTAGGCTGACCTTCACAGTAATGAGAAATGACTGGAATTTCTCTCTATTTCTGTAACATTTGGGGAGGAGGGTTAGGAGGAATGTGTTTGTTTTACCTGATATTATGTTGTGGGCGTCTATTTGGCACTTTGAGCCTAATTTTTTTCCATTCAGGAGATTACATGGACTGTTGCACCATCTGACCCAGTAGCCAGCCCTCAAGTGTATAGAGAAGCAACAGTAATGCACTTTAAACCTTTTGTTATCACAGCAATGATGGCATTTTGTTTCAGCCATTAAATGATTTTATTTTTTTTTTTCATGGGATGGCTATTTTCATTTACTCTTCAGTACTTGTTCAGGTGATGGGCAATGATCTTGAGAAAATTTAAGATTCATTACAGGTCAGGCAGATGGGGGAGCCTCAAGATGGACATGCATCTGCAGAGTGCTCCTTGTGAGGCTGGTGCTATAGTACTATAATGTTAATCATCTCTTGGGGATGGGATAAGAATATTCTTCATTTATGTGCAAAAGAAATAAGTGCTCTGGCTGAAGAGTCTTTAGCAGCAGCACTTCTGGCTAGAAATAGGAGTTGTTCTCTTGGTTTTTCCAGGCATTTCAGAGTAAACCTCTTTCCTTATAAAATCTGAGGCCTCTAGCAAGGCATGGTGGTCCAGGCTAGGTCTGCCCTGCAAATGCAGAAGTAGTATGGCAGAGGTGTTGACATACCCAAGCTAGGTTTCAGGAAGCAAGATTCAGTGGCAGGAAGAGTGAGAGCACTATGACACTTGAATGCCAGGAGCCATCCAAGCAAACATGAAGGATGCCAGGCACACTTACACCCTCTATGCTGAAGTTCATACCACTGCATCTTCACTGTGGCACTGGCGTGAACTAGGTTGGCTCGGGTGAGATTCCACCTGCTCCTGATTAAAGCGTAGACCTATCTGCCACTTGGAATCTGTGCTCATAAAATACCCTGATGTTCTTGGAAATGGGCACAGGTGAAAACATTTCAAATACAAGACAAATTGGATCACATATCTGGCTGCAAATCACTCAGATATGAAAGCTGAGTGGTAGTTCCAGGGAATTCATAAGTTTCAAGTGTTTTCCTTTAATTTTCGCTTTATTATATCTAGGACTGCCTATGGAAATGTCAAAATATCATGGAGCAGGCAGGCTTTCACCTCTTTTCACCATATAGGTGGAATAAAAGGTCTCATGCCATTTCTAAGAGAAGAAGGTTGTGTAATACCCTGTAAACTTTCAGCAGTTTGACTGCACTCCTCTACTTTTACTGTATCTGAAAGGCCTCAAGTGATGAACGTATTCCTTTGAGTTGGAGTTACATTTTCCTAGTTAACATTTCCATAGCCATGATGTTAGGACATTCCTTTAATTACATGTTAATAGCCCGCAATATGAGCAAAGTCAAGAAATATTAAATTCCATGATCGTGCTGTAACACTTACAGTGCAATATCTCATTAACTGCAATTAGTGAAACCACCAGAGCCTCCACTTGAATTTTTTTAAGCCTCCAGCATTACTGGCATGCCATAATACTGACAGGAGACTTTTTTCTGATCTTCTCCTTTGCTGACAAATATCTATATATCTGCAGCTCGTTGATTATGAACAAGGTCAATGAGGGGGAAAATGCTTGAAATTGCAGGGACCATTCCCTTTGTATTGCTATAGGGCATTATGGGAGGCTTAATTTAGATGCCATTTTTCTAATTTTATATTAAACTATTTGATACTCATCCTTGACTTTCTCTTCTTTTAAGGCAGATGTTTCTTGAAGCCCTCAACAGCCTGTTTCTTAGCCAGTGCTGCTTTCTCTCTGTATTCCCTCTACTCCATACATGGTTTTTAGGAGTAAGAAAGATTGGATTCACGTGGCTACTAAAATGAACAGAAATATACTAAAGCAAAATCTGAGTGGGTTAAGATAGATCTGCTGGCTCTTCCCTTCTAGGAAAGGAGAACACAGAGGAGGAAGGAGCAAAGAAGAGTGAAGAGGGCCCTCACACTTGGATCTAATGTTTTCATTCTTGGTCTTCATATAGGACTGGCTGAATCTGTCAGATCCTGGGAAAGTTATAATATGGGAGAATGAGATTAGATAATGTTGTGATAGAGAAAAGTAGCAGTTGCAAACAATGTTTGATAAAATAGAGCTCAGATAATGCCTATACCTAAATTAGTTACAGAAAATAGATTGATAATCAGAAATGCTTCTTTCTTTTTTATGATAATTAGCAATGCCCTGCTCTGTTTGCTATTTGCAGTGTCCTGGTGTTTGATTCATACTTCCATCTATAGCTAACTTTTATTAAGACTTCGTAAAAGGACAGCACATTAATTCAAAGACGTTCAATATTGATCAATACTCATTGCAAAGCAGTTGCAAACACGTGATCTTCCTTTTTCTATTGACAGCATTAGTCAGATTTTTTTGTCTAGTCCTGAATCAAACCCAAAGTCTAATACTCATTTCATGCCAGTGTAAATCAAGACCAACTCTGTAGAAGGTCAAGTGCGATACATCAGCACGAAAGCAGTGTAAGCAAGATTGATCTTAGTAACTGTGGATTTTGGGAAGTTTGTCTTCATAGCACAACTAAAACTTTATGACTGTGACTTGTCTTCATCCTTGAGCCTCTCTTAAAAGCTCTGCACATGAGAAATATCGGTAGGACTCTCGGCACCGCACCACGTTCAGAGCCTTCCCTGCCTGGCATTAAGAAGTCCTTCGTGCAATAAGGTGGGATCTGATCCTGGAAACACAAAAGCTTTACCCTGGTTGCTGGTAAATCAGTGTCTGGTAGTGGCATCCCTTAGTGAATGAGGCATTCCCTCAAGCGTTTGTTATTTGACTAGAGTGGGAAAGTGTACACTATTAAATTTGGCATGCAAGACAAGATATACTCCAACTCTAAAAATAAAAGCAATGTCTCCACATCAAGTGCTTTGAGACTTGGCAGTTTTGTGTTTGTTTTTCTCTCCTAGGAAGCAGTGACAAATCACTGGGTTAAGAACATACCCAGATAGGAATGAAAGGTGTTCTACCTCTTGATCTCTCTCCCTGGTGTGCTCTGTGTTACGAGGGAACTTTGTTACTTCTGAACATAACAGGCTACATGTGTGAAAACTGATCAGTCTCAAAGCAGTGGGGTAAGATTTAATTGCACTTATTAAGAAAGGGACTAAAGATTCTAAGGTGTGTGGAAAAGTTGCCTGCAGCTGCTAAGGTATGTTAAGTATCGATGTTGTGTTCAACTCAGGGCCATCTTCTTCAAATTGAGGCAAGCTTATGGGTGGGCTGCTGTAATGAGCAGGAACATGAGATGTGTGTGTGGAGTGTTTCAAATACATGAATGGCACAAAGGGGTTCTGATCTGCTGCAGAGCAGCTCTGAGGAAAAAGATGTGTGAGTCCTGGTGGCCAGCAGGATGACCATGAGCCAGAAATGCGTCCTTGTGGCCAGGAAGGCCAATGGCATCCTGGGGTGCATCAGGAAGAGTGTGACCAGCAGCTGGAGGGAGGTCATCTTCCCCCTCTTCTCTGCCCTGGGAAGGCCCCATCTGGAGCACTGGGTCCAGTTCTGGGCTCCCCGTTCAAGAAGGACAGGGAACTGCTGGAGAGGATGCAGCAGAGGGCTACAAAAATGATGAGGGTCCTGGAGCATCTCTCTCATGAGGATAGGCTAGGGGACTTGAGCCTTGTTAATCTGGAGAAGAGAAGGCTGAGGAGGGATCTGATCAACACCCATCAATACTTAAAGGGTGGTTGTCAGGAGGATGGGACCAGTCTTTTTTAGTGGTCCCCAGTGACAGGGGAAGAGGTAACAGGAACAAACTTGAACCTAAGAAGTTCCATCTAAACATGAGGAGAAACTTCTTCACTTTTGAGGGTGGCAGAGCCCTGGAACAGACTGCCCAAAGAGGTGGTGGAGTCTCCATCTTTGGAGACATTCAAACCCTGCCTGGACACATTCCTGTGCAACCTGCTCTGGGGGGACCTACTTTGGCAGGGGTTTGGACTAGATGATCTCCAGAGGTCCCTTCCAACTCCATATCATTCTGTGATTCTGTGGTTGTCCTGTCTATCACTGGTGAGTGGCAGAACCTGAATCTCACCAGGCTGCCAAATTGAGGATGAGGAGTGTCATAATATCCTGCATCCTGTTGGGCCCCACAGGATGTGGCTCTTAGGAATTCACCCAAATTCCTAAAAATTTCAGAGGCTACAGGAACAGCCAGGCAACATAAAAACAATATCTAAATATAGGAGAAATAAAAGAAGTATATAAGCATGGAAATGGTGTTCGCTCCTGGCTCTAGCCTGCAGGAAGCGGTTGAGTGCCGCTGAAAACTGTGGAGAGCAAGGACACTACTGCTCCCTGCTCTACATCTCTACAGGAAACCACGGCATAACCTTTAGCTTGTGATCTCCTAAAAGCAAATGATGTTCTTAGCAATTATTTTTAAGGTTTTTTGTGTCCCTCCTACTGCCAGCCAGAATTAATGGCACAGCAGCAGAACAAGTAAGCGCTGTGTAGAAGTGTCCGGGAGTGTGTGCCATAAATGTACGGTGCCAGGTTGCACCTCACCCTGCCATACTTTCACAAGCAGAGTGCCCTTGAGCTCAACCCTACCCCTCCTCTTTTTGTTAAGAGGGTCCCCTTCTCAGCCCATTTCCCCCACCCCAACACATACCTGCTGGACTCTCCTGCTGGGCCTTGTTACCAGTAATTCTCCTCCTTTTTTCTTCATTGATTTCCTTCCAGAGAGCCTGGGAGCATGCAGCCGCCGTGCCAGGGCAGCAACAGCAAAGTCTTTCCAGAAAACAGCAGGCTATATCAGTCAGCTGAAATGGGGGGATTATAGGATCCTTAGGTTGGGTGGTAAAGAGTAACCTGTAAAGCTTGGGGTGGCATTATCTTCCTCTGTTCATCAACCACCAGGCTCACTCTCAGCCCCACGCTCTTCTTGTTGCAGTGTTCAGAGATCTCTGAAGCTCTAATGATGCTGTTAGCACATATTCCGCTTTTAGCTGTCTAGGAGGCATTATCATTTCCTGGTTTTTCCATTCTGCCATTAAAGTAGTATTTTTAATATACAGGTAGTTCCTTTTTACCGATCTAGACAACGCTGAAAGCAAAAATACCTTCACTAATTCTATTTAACGTGAATTATTGTCCCAATTCTGCTAAAATCAGTATGCTTTAAAGTATTACTGATAAAAAGATGAAGGAAAAGACAGCCTTAAAAACTATTTTTCAAAGACGTTTCCTTATCCAGACTTTTTGTGTGCCTTAGTCAGTGGATGGTTTAGCACAGTAATTTTGCCTACCCACCATCACACTGTGCCTTACTGGAGTGATCAGCGGTCGTACTGGCTGTTTGCTGTTTGCCATCTTAGAGCAGTACACACTTCCATCCGCTCCTGCCAAACAAAGATGATACTGATAAGGAAGATGTGGAGTACGAGCGGGTGTTAGGAAAGGATCTAGAGGAACAGGCTAAGATCAGAGGCCACGGGGCTGTATGAAATGCCAGTGCATGGTCGGTAACATTTCCTGCTCCCAAAGACGTTCCTGTCTTAGCAGACAAGCGAGACAAAGGAATTACGATTATCTCCACTTTACAGATGGAGAAATGAGTTAGTAAGAGATTAACTAGCTTGTCCAAGGTCACTCAGGGAGCCTGACAAGCACAGAACTAGGACCTAGATTTTCCGAGTTCCTAAGGAAGGATCAATCTTTAAGAAATAGTGTCCTAAGCTATGTTTCTTAATAAAAGAATCTAGTATTAAAACGTTATAAAAGTAAAAATGCAATTTCTTTACCTTTCAGTTTGATTAATGGATTCTTCACAACACAACAATAAAGCAAGTTCCTTTTATAATGTAGAGTATTTGAATTTATTTTTCTTTTTTTTTCAGAAAGTAATGATGGGGAAAAAACTTATTTTGATTAATTCCAGGTAGATTTTGTTTCTTTTTTTTTTTTTTTTTTTTTTGGCCGATAACTTCTAGATCAAATAGATGTATTTTAAAGTGCTAGGATTTGACGTGATGGTGAGCCAACTAGCAAGAGACCACCCTTTATAGATAATATAATAGTAGAACAAATTGAGTTTCCAAACCTTAATCCTCTAAGAAAAGCTGAAACCAGAGGGGAAAACTTCCACAGTGTTACTCAGTTGGTTCACCCTATTTGATTGCTGGTCAGTACATGAACCCTATTTTAGAAGTGATGTGATTTCTATCTAAAATAAGCTGTTTACAATGTTCTATGGGCTATTACTGTTCGAATGTTAGTTTCTAAATTTCTTGAAAGAAGTCTACTTTAAAGCAACATTCAGAAGATTGTAGGATTGTTTTGTATTCTGTCTGAAATGGAATGTGATTCCATCTACATCAGGCTGATTTATACGGAGTAATTTTGTTGTTTTGCCTTTGAGCATTTTATGAACTCACAGAGAGAGATTATTGACCCCTGCTTAAAAGTTTGTGATGAGGAGATACACCAATAGTAGACCTATTGTTAGTAATAATGATCATAATGGGCATAAATTCAGCTGTTCTTTTTAGGAGATTAAATATTTTCTTTACTTTTTTATAGGCATAAGTAGAGCTTAAAAGCAAAGATATGGGAGGATTGGGGAGGGGGGTGGTCAGGATTTTCTGTGAGTTCCCTTCCAGTGTAATATTGCAGCGTGCAACAGTTGTGGAAAACAGGATCACAGCCAGCCAGGGATACTCTGTGAAGAACAACCACTAAGGAATAATCTAAGGGTTAACTTTTAACTATTTTGTCAGAGCGTTGTTAGTCCAACTCATTTGTTAAAAACAGAGGCAAAATTATCAACGTTTCCGTGTTCCCTTATAACATGGAGGACTTTCAGGACCGCACCTTGTTGTCCATGAGAAATGAGCGTGTGGTTAAAGGGAAACATTATTTAAGCACAACGGCAGGTTTTCTGTGCCAGGCCCTGGGGCTCTTGGGCTTGTCCTGTGCCATGGGGAGCAACGTGGCGGCACTGCAGCTGGTGCAGAGCTCTGTCAGCGCTGTCCACAGGAGAACCAGGCTGAATGGAAAGCAGCTGACCTGGGTTGAGAGACACTTTTCTTCTAATGCTGGGGAAAACTGCACTTTTAGAAGACTCTAGTATCTGAATTTGTGAAAATATTTACTCTATAGCAGCCAGGCTGTGTGGGATTCAAGGTTAGTGTTTTCGAGCCTCGCCAGGTGCAGGGACAAAGAGGAGCAAGGCCTGGGTATTTGACCCAAGCTGGCCAACAGGATTATTTCATACTATGAATGTCATATAATCTATATGAGAAAAGTTTGCTGTGTATCTCTCTCTCCCTTGATGGTGGTGGGTCCAGACAACTCCTTGCCCAGGTGCCAGACCCCTGAGACCTTCCCTTCCTCCTGAGGCCATTGCGCTGGCAGTGTCCGCCATTTGCTGTCCCTGCAATCAGCTTCCTGCTGAGAGAATGGGCTGAGTATAATTCTTATATATCTTATATCAGTCTATTAATCGGGATTAATACTGGTTCTTTAGTATTATTGTTAATTATTTAGTCTTAGTCTATTACATCTATTTATATTTCAACCCTTGTGTTTCTTTGTGTTCCCCGATTCCTTTTTCTGGGTGGGGAGGGGTCATCGGGTGATAGAATAATTGTCTAAATGACAACAGATTGTTATGGATTTTCTCAAACCATAGGAACAGGGAGAACGGGATTACCATTTTAGCACTTTGTGGCCTGGGCAAGTATTTTTGCGTCGCTGCTCTTTACAGTTTGCTTTCATTATAATAATTCTGTATACATGCTTAGAGAATGGTCTCAAGTTCCTCAAGATAAGAGCTGTGAGGCCCTGAATCTATCGTTCTAGTCATGTTGTCATTTAACTTAATGATCATTTGATTTAAACGTGTCATTTGGGAGCTAGACTACATCGTCAGGAAAAGTTTTTACACGGAAAGGGTTATTAAGTGTTGGAATGGGCTGCCCGGGGAAGAGGTTGAAGCACCATCCCTGGAGGTTTTTAAAAGATGAGTTGATATAGTGCTTAGAGACATGGTTTAGTGATGGCTTGTGGTGTTTTGGTTTTGTTTTGGATTTGTGGTTTTTTTGTCAGAGTTACATTAATGGTTCGACTAGATGATCTTAAAGGTCCTTCCAACTTAGACAAGTCTATGAGTCTATGATTGTCAGGGCTCGGAGGTAGGCCCTTAATGCAAGCTCTTTCCTCTCTCTGCTCAAATCTAAATCACTGTATAATACGTAGACATGCCCAAAATCAGGCAACAGGGCTTAATGTGCAGTGTGGCCAAAACCTGGGAAAACTGCAGAACTCCATTTGCAATGGGACCTGGTACAAAATACATGGCTTTGATATGTGCCGTTGGTATGTGCCATCCAAGTGAGCTGTTTAAATGCATGCTCAGTTGGCCCCATGGTCAATGGAAAAAGAGTCCTCTCCAGAAGACAACTCAGAAGAGGACCTTGCCTTGTAAGCTCCAAGTTACCTCCTAGAGAATCTGTTTCCCTTTGCCAACTATAGCGACAGTGAAGGAAGACTGGCTTTGTAACTTCAGTGTCTGAAAGTAGGTGTTGGGGGCATACCCCAGATAGGAAGAAGAGAAAAGAGTGACTGCACCACGGGCTAACTGTATTTCCACACAGGCCATTTTTATAGCTTTGTGACAGAATATGGTTTTGAGAGGAGCATTATTGCAAGTTTTGGTTTTTTTCTTCTGTACTAATGTGAAGTATATCAGAATAGTTGTGACTATTGTCACTATTTGTAAAACTAAAAAGAACTAGTCAAAAAGACTGCATGTTTCTAAGATCATCACATGCAGATTAAAGGCTCATCTCTTATGCAATGACTTATGTATGCCTATCATCTCTTCTCCTAGATCTTCTGCACAGCAGGACTGATGTATAGGCTTCATGAGATGCAGAAAGATGACAGAAATACATAAGTGTTTTGATTTACCTATAGTCCTCTCTCTTCTATTCCTAATCTAGGATCTAGGGGGTTTATGATGTGTTGTATCTAGTGTGTCTGATTTAAAATAATTACTACCGTAGCCATTCTTGTGATTCTTGTGATTTTTTATGTTTCAGCCCTCTTGTGTTGATGTTAGAATTAGTTATTTCTTTTATTAGCTCAGCAGTGCTTTGCTTCGGTAAATATAATTCAAGACCTGTAATTTACTTTATCCTTGGTGATATTAATCTCTATATACATTTTTTTTACTTGGGTAATGGGAACATTCTGAAACGTATACATGACATATTTCTTGGTTTTTATTTAATACAGCATATCACCTATATTAGATGGTAGCCTGCATTAGGCAGTTATTTTTTTGTTAAAGTTTAAGGAGCAATCCTGCATTTGGTGTATTTTCTCTTGCACATTTCTTATACACAAACACACATGCACACATACTCAGAGTCATAGACTTGCAGGGCTCAGACCTAAAGGCAACCAATTCCACTACGATTGCTTTTTTGTTTCTTTCTTATATTCTTTTTTCTCAGTTTTCCTTTTATGCCTGTTGTCTTTTCTAATTTGTCTTCAAGGACATTTTTGATACAGGTTTGACAAATATGTTTCATGTACAACATTGCTGTGGCCTTCCTTTCTTTTTATTGCTGCATGTTTGTTCTGTAATATTGATTATTGTAATATTTTGTTTGTAATATTTGATTATTTGACCATCTATTTTTACATTTAAGTTTTTGGATTTATAGTGATAGGACTTTTACCTTATTTACATAAGGGTAAGCAAAGAGCAGGCCTCCAGCTGTACGACGCTTTTCCAAACTTTTACCCCCTTTTGAAGGTAAAGAGCAGCCCAAGAATAATTTGATTACAAACTTTTTCCCCACAGCTGTTATTACTACATACCCAATCAAGGAAATTTAAAAAGAATAAGTAATAAGCACTAGACATAAATCTCAGCTGCATGAGAAGGATCTTAACATGAGATACTCTTGAGTTGCCCTGAATAAAGCACCACCTTAAGTTCTTGGGTAGTTAGAACAACCTAAATGAGGGTAGGATTTCTAACATTTGAAAAAATAACTGCCCAGCAGTCACATAAAAAAAAGCCCCCAAGTCCCCCAAACGAGACAAAAAATTAGGTCAATTAGAGCTCTCCTTCCTAGGACAGGAACCAACCCCAAGACTCTGCCGGTGATGTAGGGAGCTGGCTGCCACCAGGGCAGCTCCAGCTGGAGGCAAATCCATATCCCAGCAGTGATAGACAAGGGGCAGAACAAGAGCTCCCCAGTGCTCCCCACCTTATCTTCAACCCTTCTTTTCCTCAACCGCCACTTGTACCAGGTGAGTGGATGAGGCTTTGCATCCATGGCTACTCATCTCTGCCCACCAGCCTGGAGGCCACTTAGTGCCAATCATAAATAAGGGGCCAGCAGTACTCTATAGTATGGCTCTTGTGGCTTGACATACAATTCGTCCTCCTCATGTCATTATCTTTACCATCTATATGATGAGAGTCATTTATACATGTGAGTCATCTTTTCTGCATAATAAGATAGTGATAGGTCTAGAGCTCAAGTAAGTGTTATATGAGTTATATATAAAATTGGACTTGATAAAAACAAGATATCACATGTGACATTTACTATAAGAGTGTGAATAAACAAAAAGGAAGGAAAGGGAGGATGTATTCGGGATTTCCCCACCCCTGCAGTACCACGTTGAGTAGTTGATTTCTCTTATGAAAAGTGTCCAGAGCACTAATGGTAAAAATTAGTGTTTTCTAAAATAGAAATATGTTGCCAGATCACAACTTCATAGAGAAGACAAGGCTTTCATTTACGTAGGGTGTTCTGATAATGTAAGCCAGTGAAGTTAATTTATGAACAGGCGCCGATTCAGACCTATGTACTATGCTCTCCTGGATCTACCATTTCCTTGTGTAAAATTAGCCTTCACTTTGAAATATCCCCTTATAACGATTTTTACCATTTATGTGCTTCTTAGTTAGAGACCTACATCTTAGGTCTCTGTGAACAGCTTTGCTAGTCAGTTAGATGTTCATTCATTTCTGTACTTAAGAGGAATTTTTTGGCCTTCATTAGTATTACATGTGTATATACTGTGGCAGTGGCTTAAGTGCCCAACTTACACAAATACTAGGTAAATACATACATCATTGGGTACTTTGCAGCAACCAGGAAGAAGTATTCCACATGCAGATTTACCCTGAAATAAGAAAATTGGTGTCAATTTGAGTCTTGCCTTCCTTTGATGCATGTGCATATGTAATCCAGTCCTAATGGAATTTCAGGTGTATTGTCTAAAGAGAAAACAAACAGAATGAAAGAAAGGGAGTTTTATTATTCTTATTTTTCATACAGGAAATTTAAAAAATTAAAATATATGGAGAAATTGGACCTCTAGTGAGATTTTTAGATCTCTGCCCAGTGACCCTAATTACAAGACTTTCTTCCTCTTCAAACATTATTATTAATATTTCCATCATGTATACTTTGGAAAGTTTTTCATGTTTTCACATGAAATACTAATTTTCTAATCCTGAACTTTCCTTTTAAGCAAAATCAATGAAAAGCTATTGTTGCTTTTACAGATGCCAGAAAGAATTATTACCATCATAGGCAACAATAAAAAAGATATTTTCACCCTCGGTAGATTGAATTACCGAGAAATAACCTTATAATTACTGTATAAAACACCCTGTTTTAACAGTGTTTTTAATATCCATAAAGTTTCTGATTTATTTTTCCCAAGCCAGCATCAATGTGCTAAATTCTGCCTTGCTCTAAGCTGGTACCATTATGCTGACCTCAGTGGGACCCTACCTGTTACATTGATGGCTCTTAAAAGATGCATTATTTTCGGACAAGTATTAGTGAGGAACAGAGACAGAGGTCTGATTTCACTGACACTGTTTTAGATAAGCAGTGCAGTTTTCTTGAAGCCAAAGGAAATATTTTGGAGTTCTAACAGTATGTGAGGTAGATCTACTTTCAGTTAGGTCTTTGCCAGACCAGTGTGGAGAAGAAGCCTTCTGATATCCTGCAGTGTGGGGTTTACCAGTTGGAATTGTCAAGTGTGAACTTGGCAAATGGGCCCTGTAGATCTTGGTTGAGATACCTTAGCAACCTGTGATTCTCCACTGGCTCATGGTCTTCAGTAGAGAGAAAGGAAACTTCCCCTCAGGGGAGGTCACACTGCTGTCTTGCAGCTATAACCAAAGAACTGGCTCCTGGACTAATGTAAAAATAACAACTTCTGGTTTAGTTGATCTTTTGGCTGTTGATCTTTTTTATCACTTCTAGCTGATTCTAGATGTCCAGCAGGTCTTCTGCAAGTCAAAAGTCCTTGAGATGTCTCTTAGAGATGAAACTAAGAGTATTATTACTTGCTTGCTGACTGCCGTTGTTGAAAGGAGAAACAATTCAATGCAGAATGACTGCACCCTTGTTTTGTGTTCAGTTAATACTTAAAACTAGGTGGTCCCTTTTCTGTTCATCTTTTCTCCTGGCGTGGTAGAAACCGTATGAGTGCCCTCTGTAAAATTTGTCATTTCAAGGGGATATATTCATCTTAACATTTGGAAAGCAAATAGCACATACCTCATATTTTATAGGGAGTATTTGTTTTATTGCAGTACAAGTAATATTAATGATAGAATCATAGAATGGTTTGCATTAGAAGGGACCTTAAAGATCATCCATTTCAAATCCCCCTGCCCTGGGTAGGGACACCTCCTACCAGACTAGGTTGCTCAAAGCCCCTTCCAGCCTGGCTCCAGCCCATCCTCCAGGGATGGGGCAGCCACAGTTTCTCTGGGCAACCTGGGTGGTGTCTCACCAGAGTGGAGTAGAGGGGCAGAATCCCCTCCCTTGACCTGCTGGCCAAACTTATGGGATGGGGTTGGCTTTCTGTGCTGGCATCACACACTACTGATTCATGTTGAGCTTCTCATCCACCCACATCCCCAAGTCCTTCTTGGTAGGGCTGTTCTCAATCCATGCTCCACCCAACCTGTATTTGTGCTTGGGATTGCTGTGACCCAGGAAGAGTCCTGCCTTAACAGCTCTGGGGCTGGATTCATCACAGCTTGTTTCCTGTTGGAGGTGCAGACAAGGTCACACCACCGTTGCCTGACTGGGCTGCCTGCAAAAATGGTTTTGAAGCCTTGGCTTACCCTTTTTACTGAGGGAATTACCAGTAGCACCCACCAGTACCAGTGGCTGTGAAGAGGTCTGCAGACTGCACCCTTTCCAAAGGTATATTTTGGCAAACAGTTAGGAACATAGATATGTTTCTTTGACCCCAAAATGGGTGAGATTAGGAAAAGGAACATAAGAATGATTTCTTTGAAATGAAGTATTTCTATTCAATTTATAAAACACCCATCTGTGAGGGTGATCCATTTTACATTCCCTTTCAAGAAATCATTTTGGTCTGGACTAAATGTTTCATGTGACCTAAAATTTATTTCTTTTCCTTTTTTTTTTTTTTTTTTCACTCCAGGTCTGCCTGAATTGTTTTTTGTTATTATTTTCGGGGGGGGGAAGCAAGGGGGTGAGTAGGGTGTTTTGAGGGAATTTTTCAGTCTGCAAACAGAAAAATCCATTAGTTTCACAGCTGTAGGTGTAAATGTTTTGACTTCTGACTTCAATGGATAGCTTTTCTAGTTAACAGTGACATAAATGCAAAAAAAAAAAAAATAGGCCTTTGCTGAGACTGTTTGATTTAAATAAAATATTAGTGTAATTAGCTAATTCTAGTATTTCAGCTGAGAGTATCCTTCCCCCCTTATTGCAGATTTTAAGCCTATAAGAAATTGAAGGGTGTGATTCTGACAGTAGTTACCTTTGTTGTAACCAGTTGCAACTCTG
The DNA here is from genome assembly GCA_004320125.1 of Scolopax mira. Classification (NCBI taxonomy): domain Eukaryota; kingdom Metazoa; phylum Chordata; class Aves; order Charadriiformes; family Scolopacidae; genus Scolopax; species Scolopax mira. The sequence goes on along the minus strand of BJBW01009528.1, from coordinate 25,332 downwards.
CTGACTTCATTAAAATTACACCAGATTTATAGCCTGGTGCAGAGAAATAAGAATCAGACCAAGAACTTGGAAGTTATTTTATTTTTAGCACCAAAAAAAAAATATATCCCTTGTTTTGTAAAGCACAAGAATTGCTACAGGGCCCATAAATATTTTGTGAATCTGGTCAACAGATAAAAGTAGAAAATACTTAGAACATGAAGAAATTCATCTGTCTGTCTATTGACAGTGCCTTATGGAAGAACAAGAGTCTGGGTACAATAAGGCAATAATGAATTTAATGAAAAAGCTACAGACATTCAGGTTGTAAGCTGCGCTGCCGTTGAAAAAGATAGTACATATTTTTTGCCCATATAGCAGAATTCCTTGGCTGAATGTCTGTGAGTAGATTTCCATTGATAATAAATACGGAGGAAATTATTTATTGTAAATGATAATTAGACTTTCCCCAGGCTATGCATTGAGCCAGTAGCAGATACTGAATAATAACATAGGCATTATTTCTGACGTTCTGCCTCCACACACACAAAAAAAGAGGATGATAGAAGACAAACCTTGCCATGACTTTTGTTTAATATACAGTAATATCAGCACAGAGGCAAATTAATATTTGCACATCATTATATATCATGACGTGGAGTAGAAGTCACACCCCATCTTTATCTGTGAAGTAAAAAAATCACGTTCACCAGAAGACACCACCACCAACTCTGGAGTTTACCCAGGACCACATTAGGACTAACTTTAAGCAGCCTTTGCAAGATCTCAGCCTCAGATTTTAACCAATTTGGAATTGATCCTTGCAGCAAAAAAAAAAAAAAAAAAAAGAAAAAAAAAATTCTTCAGTTTATACTTGCAGTCATCACTCACATTCAGCTATCAGCAGTTCTGCTGTTACCTCAAGCAATATGGAGCAATGCTTTTGTTATAAGAGGATCTCAGTTTCATATACCCTCTTGCCATCAATTTATAGTGCCTAGCACAGTGGCAATTGCAAAGACCTCAGAAAACAATACATTCCTAGCCTATATGTTTTTAATTATATTTCCAAGTTTCATTTGCTCTTGGCAACTTGACGTTATTTTGATTTTGCTGAGGTGAAATATATGAGTTTCAAATGCAGCTTTGAAATTGATTAGGAATTAATATGGCAGCATTACAGACACGGGAGATTTACTGCTGCTTTTGCAGCTCTCTGTGAACTCCCATATGGAAAACCTATTGTGACCAGATCCAGAGTGACATGAACAAAGTGGCTGAGACTGGAGATAAGAGATCAGAGAAGAGGAATCAAATAGGTAAAAGCAGAAGGAGAGTTTATCGTGGCGAAAGAAAAATCATACGCGCCCCTCCAAAAAACCAGGGGAGGAGTCGCAGGAAAGGTGGGATGTGGCTGGATTATGAAATAAATAAATAAAAATTAAAACAAACCAAAACATTTCCAGGGCAATCAGTAAATTTAAAATGACTGGTGAATGTTCTGTGCGTCTCTCGGCAGAACATTAACAGAATTAAAGCTGGAATCACCTCGTGGATGCTGAGCAGAGCAGCGTGTGTGAGCAGCCTCCGGCAGCGCTGCTTCTGGGGCAGGACTCGCAGCTCATTTTGGGGAGCAGGTTTCTTGCTCAGATCAAACGAGAGGGAAATGCCTGGGAGGAGAGAGGGTTCTCTGTGGGGATGTTGCACGTGTGGCTGCGTTACACTATTAACCCTTCTGCTTTTCCTCTTCTCTAGGAGCTGCATCGAGGCCACAGCTCTTGCCGTGTTAAATACACGGCTGTTACCAGTTTATACGTAGCTGTATGTAGAGAGCAGGGCTGCTGGCAAAAAAAGAGGATAGTGGGTGTATGGATGTATGTCTAAACAGTGGCTTTAGAGTGCTGAGTGAGTGGCTCCTTATGTGTTTACAGTCAAATTAAGCCTTCCGTTTGGGGATGTGGCAGGAGGTCGCTGCCATCTGAGATGCAATATGCTCACGCAGCGCTGGTGCAGGGACGGGGAGTGCAGGCTCATCTCATCGGCCTTCATTGCTCTCTCTTTAGAAAAGGAGTAGCAGCAGGAGCCTCCCCATTGACACACAGACAGCAGGCAGTTGAACAAAATCCCGTTCTCTGTCCTCAGAACTCAGAACTCCACTAAGGTAATAAAATAGTGCCCCAAGGAGAACGCTAACGCTATCCTGCTTAGGGACCCTCAGCATCCTTTTTTGCATGCCCTCTCTCCTCACACAGGCTTTCACTTAGGTTCCTTGTTTTAGTGGCCATCACTCACACCTTATATTTATTTTATTAGAAATGTGGTTTTGACTTCAAGTTCTTAAAACTAAATGCTTCCTTCAACTTTGTTTACGCTTCTCAAATCTCACTTTGTGTATTGAGAGTGCAGCAAAACGGAAATGTCTCATTAAAAATCTCAACTGATTTGATATCTCATATATTCTCTATGAAACCTGGAAAAACCCAGAGAACTTCTCAAACACGTGGTATCGATTATGGTGTTTATGTCATTTTGACTTTGGGGCAAACTGATGTAACCGCAGAGGGTGAAGTCCTTCCAGCTTTCTAGATACCTGGATTCAGAACCAGATGTGGATGTTAGACTGGTCTGTATCTTTGCCAGCCATCTTTCTACTGCAGGAACTATCTGTATCATTCCTCAGTTTTGTATCAGGTGGGCGCATCTAGTGAGGCCGAGTTTGGAGCTGAAAGCAGTGAAAAGAATAATATTCCTCATACTTCCAGTTTTACATCTGATCTTGTCCACATTTAAGTCAGTGAGACTTCAGTGTAAGCACTTGGCTTACAGGGAAACAGACCTATTTGGTGATGCCATTGCATTACAAATACCTGAAAGTATCCAGATGCATTTCCAGCTTCAAAAATGAGCATCTTTGAAGAGCAGCTGGCTTAGAATTTTTAAAGAAACCTTACATATGTTCTCAGTAAGCAATATGTCCTCAAGTATTAAATAAGATTTATTCTTCAAAGGGCAAAAGAGGAGGTCTGTACCAAAAAGTCTGATTTTTAATATGAATATTTAATTAAACAGTTCCAGGCATATATACTGCGATTGCATATTGTACTGTAAAACAAGACTCTTTTAAGAAATATTTTCTCAAATATCCAACAGGAAGCATCATAAAATCATGCTGTGACCTCACATTGCATTTTTAACATTTATATATGCAAATGGTTGTATTTACATGTGCACGTGGCATTCACACTTTCAAATTAAAAGCAAATAAATGTTTTAGATTAAGGAGATTAATTTGGTGTGTCTCACGGTTGACACACTTTCTACAGAGGCTGGATCACTGAGACCCAAGTGCTGGGCTCTTATCCGAGAAGACAGATGGCAATTTCCTTTTGATAAGAGTTCATTTTTTTAGCAGCAAGGGAGCCCTGAAGTAACCATTTTTCTTGTGGGGAAATCTTTCACAGGCCAAATAAATCATTCTAAAATAGACAAACACAGGAACCGAGGAACTAATCAACCTGAAATGAGCTGAGTTGCAGCCCCTTTCAGAAAGTTTAGGAGATGCTCTTTGCTTTCATTCTTGCCACACATGGAAACTACTTTAGCAAATTAGAGAATTCAGGTAATTTTTTCAGCACTCTTTCCTCTTTTTTGAGCACCAGTGCAATTTATGAGTAGTAGCAATGTGAAATTCCATCAAGTCAGATGAGGTAGTTTGTTTACAGTTTGTTTACATCCTGCATAAAATAAACAGTTGTAGATATTTTAAAGACTGCATAAGCATAAAGGCAACTAACCAGACTAAACCAGAAAGGCTCTGTTTAATTAAAATCTGAAACAGTGTGTGCCAGTTTATACAGATCTTAGTTATAAATGCAGAGAGCCGGGACCGGAGGCTGTGGGTTGTCTGTAAGTACTGACCTGCTGCTAAAGGAGACAGTCAGCTACTCTTTGTAGTCATTTGCATTTAAAGATAGGAAATGTATTTAAATACGTTCTCTCTTCTTTTTGGTAAACATGTAAGACCCAGCCTCAGACATGCTGATACCTTTCATTTAGTTTACCTTGTAGAATTAGACCCAAAGAGGGTCCCTCCCTTTCCTCGCGTTTCCTTTTCTTCTTTTTTCTGTCTGTCACTAAAAGAGCAGAACTGAAAATGGCTGGAATGGTTTCCACTGGCTCCTTGCCTGTACCCTAATGTGTTCTTTGTGTCTCCAGTAGTTTGGGAGTGGTGGGATGAGAGAATGGGAATGATGTCAGCTCTTTATTTGCATCGCCATGGCTCTATTAAAAAATAGGCCTTTTTTTTTTTTTTCGTAAATTGTTACAGAGGTTTCTTCGACTGGTTCCGATTTAACCAGCAGCACCTTGTTTACAAAGATACTGTGAGAAATTTTGTGCATCCTCCTCTCTCCATGTCATCTCAAGACGTCCATGAGCACTGTGTGCTTCCCCTCACCTCGGGTCGCGTCGCTTCGCGTTGAATCAAGTCGTGTCGCATCAGTGATACCACTATCACTACTCACTCCTGATACCAAATTCAGCATAGATTTAGACAGCAAATAGCTCGGCCACAATAGATGTATATAATGAGCAGATTAAGTATCTGTGAGAACCAGATATTTTAACTGTCCCTGGCAAGTTGGTGCTTTTAGATATTCCAATATCCTTGTCTCTGCACTCTATTCTGCACATAAATATCTAATATATGTGCATATGCTAAAACATCTGTCTAAGCAGCCTATTTGGAACTCTTACCATCTACAACTATTTGCAAATACAGACCTGTATTTTCAAATAACCAGGCATCGTTATTGGCCGAGTCTGGTTATTGTAACTACATTGTAGAGTTTATAGGTTGATCATGTCCCAGCACTGTACAAATAACAAATGTTGACAGGTTATTTTTTTTTCATAATTTGGAATTTGCTTCAAACGTTTGCCTGCTGGGGCATGTTTTCAAAGAGTTATGCATGATTAGGCTCCATGACAGCCATTTTATTAGACATTTTACCCTGTTGTTCATTTATAACAGTTAAATGTTGTAATTATCCTATTATATAAACTAAGAAGAAGGGAGGGGGAGGGTCAAGAATTAAAAAAAAAATCTCTTGCTGATATCTAAAACATACAGGGTTCCCAAAATGTTTGGTCATAGTATCTTTTTGGATAAAATGAACTTCTTTTGTTTTATGTTACCTATGTATTCTCTCTTGGCTTTCTTGGTATGTGCACGTTCACAGTTTTTTTTGAAAATTTTACTTATTTTTGCTTAAGACCCTAAAAATAAATTGAACCAGCATTGCTCAGGCACCCATAGTTGAAAAATTTGGCTGCAAAATTCTATATAAATGCTAAGTGGTCTTCTTATTGCTGATTGTTGCAAACATTTGTTTGGCACTCCTCGTTGTGGTATCTAAGTGCCTTCCCAGGATGACGTTGAAGCAGTCTGTCCAGTGTCTTTTAAAAAATTCCTTCAGGGATTTTGAGATTTAACGTAGGTCCAGGGAGCTGTCAACTGGTACAAGGTACATATGCATATTGAAGAAAATTAGGAATATCAGCATTAATACTATGTAAAAAAAATTGCCAGAAGAGCTCCTAGGGACTTCCAGGGTTACTGTACTTCTGCATCAATCGTTTCGTGTTTAGAAATCAAGGTGAGAAGGCTCTGTTTCTATGTCCTCAAGTTAATGAAGACACTTTCATATTGTTGTTGTTGGATATAGCCTACGGCTCCTGGAAGGGGATGGTGTGGTGGGTTAGCTTTGGCTAATAGCCAAACGCCCACCCAGCTGCTCACTGCCTCAGTGGGATGGGGGAGAAAATAGGATGGGAAAGCTCATGGATCGAGATAGAGAGACTGTTTACCAATCACTGTCATGGGCAAAAGAGACTCAAGTTGGCGGATAATTAATTTATTGCTAATTAAAATAGATTCAGGCAGTGAGAAATAAAAAGACAAACATTAAGACAACATCTTTCCTCCCCGTTACTTCAGACTAAACTTCACACCTTCACTCCCAACTCCTCTATCTACCCCAAGTGGTGAAGGGAGTATGGAGGGCTATGGTCAGTCCAGAACAGTTCCTCTCTGCTGCTCCTTCCTCTTCACACTGGCCACAGTAAAGAAGAAGGTACCAGAATATCCTCAAAAGCCTCTGCTCAGTTGAAAAGTCTTTTTCCCTTAAGTCCAAATGACTACTACTTAGAATCTGTCTCACAAGCCAATGTAAAAAAAATGGGAACAAAACCCACTAGATTTTGATGTGAAATTCTCTTGTAATATCAACACAGATAAAATGCACATAGGTTGTCAGTTAAAAATTCCTACAAAGCAAACACCATGATAATAAAAATCTAATTTCTATTTTCATTTTTCACATAATCTGGATAGAAAAGAAAAAGGTTGTGTGTCTCTGATTGAGAGACATTGAGTTCTTCTCAACATTTAGAGTTCTTTAAATCAAAGGATTTTTCTGTTTTCCCTGGAAAAACACTGATTTAGGCAAACACTCTCAGTAGCTAATCAGTAGCTGATCTAGTAGTGTGATGTTCCTTACAGAAAAGATTGTCTGGGAACATAAGAGACTGAGGATCTGTCGGTCCCTAATCAAATATACTGCTTTTCTACACTAATTTAATCTCTAGGAGATATCCAGAAATCTGATTTTTTTAAACAGCCTTCTTGAAAAACACCGATATTTTTTTTTTGTAAAATGAGGTTACGTCTGCTCCTACTCCACCATCCATCCCTCCATTCTCCTCTTTTGCATTCCGACAGCGTATCTTCACTCTTAGCCTCTCCCACAAGTCCTTCAGAAAACTCACAGGATCTAACTTTATTCTTAATACCGGCACTACATAGAGTGACCTTCCTTTCAGGTTAATACCCATTTTTTTCATGCGGTGCTCTGGCATCCTGGAATGTCTTGCCTTTTCATTTCATCAGTCAAATTGTTTGGATTTTTCTTTATATGAGTGATATTGTAATGAGTAAAAATGGCTCTTTGATTTTCAGACTAGGGGAGTGAAAGTTCAGTAGGATACACCCTTTACAGAGAGTAGTAAATTTGCTGTGTAGACTGTCAAATCTGATGTTGTATTCAACAATACACAAACGCCTGATCAGTTTCTCACAGTAAGTTCAAGAGATACTAAGTTAGTTTTGGAAGAGAGAGAGGAAGAGGTTATTCTTCCAGAAGAAAAAAGTATTTGTGACTCTCAAAGAAGTTGCTTGCAGCATTGACCACACTCTTCCTGAAATTGTGCTTTTTGAAGGCCGTTTCTTAAGCCTAGAAACTCTCACTTCACATGTCACAGTTTTAGGATCTTGAACGTAGTGGCTCTTTCATACCCTGTCATATTACAGATTAGTTATATTTGTGTGAGTTCTGTTTGCTGCAGTGGAATGGCTCCTGAGTTAGAGCAGAACAACTTTCATACCCTTTTCCTTTAAAAGTTCCACTTCGGGAAGTCAGAAAAAGGTGCTCAAGCTACTCGGTTATTACGAGATTCTTCCACATAAAGATGGCTTCTCCAAATAATCGTGTCATTAGTAGAAGTGTCCTTGTGATGTCTGGCCTGTCACTTTAAACTAAGATAGCTGTTACCTGCTGTTATGGTTGGTGTTTTGAGGGGGAGCAGAAATTCAGGCACTGGAATTGACAGCTCCAAAGGCCTCAGCCTTCCAGGTTAAATCATTATTTAAATACAAAAAACAAAATGGGAAGAGCCCTTTGTGGGATCTCTTACAGTGTATTTCTAATACTTCCAATAAATGTTCTCAGGGATCCAGCCTGAACTGAGAAATGGCATAAACCTCTCAAATCAGAGATTATATTTTAAAAATAAAAGCCAGATATATTATGTCAGAAGTTACCTTGGTGTCCAGATATAATAAAATGAGGTATATTTCTCCTTTCCCAATTTGCACGTGATATAAAAGGGGTCAATTTAACAGAATGTAACTTGCAGTCAACACTTTCCTAAAGCACTCAAAGAAAAATGCATCTTCTCTTCTTTAATCAGACTTGTGAATAGATAGGGATGGGTTTCTATGCACTTGGAAGTCTCTTACCCTGTGAGCTGGCCCATTCAGTGTGATTTTTCCTGGAACGTGGTACTACCCAGGGTACCTGTGCATATCGTAGCTTCTGCCATCTTTTTTAATAAGTAGCTTATCTCTGTGATGCAACTAAAAGCAATCCTGAGTGTCTGCAGGGTTTGTTGTAATTAAATTTTATTGTTGTATTTGAAAATATGCGGGTTTTGAAACCTGGATCAAGAAAAATGGAAAGGAGATTCTAGGGGATGATAGTCTGATTTTTAGAAGGTTTTAACCCTTTGCAGTTTCCAGATTCACAAGCTAACTTTTGCTCCCTGAATAACTGTTCCTATAGGTAACTGAAGCCATTAACTATGGCAGTTTATTAGCTGGTGACAGGTAACCGTGCAAAGCTGATCATTTATCCCCACAGTCAGATGCTGTAGGACCTCAGGTGCAGTAATTTGTCGGTGCCCACTAAGACAATAGGAGGCCTTTTCTGAAAGCATCACACTCTTGCTGCTGCCCCTTCCTTCTCCAAGTATTTACAGCTCCAAGGGGATTACTCCGAGTCCCGGGGCTGCCCGTGAAGCGCGGTGAGGAAAGGCAGCTTTTACCAGCTTCTGATCTGGACAATAAAGAAACGTCACTGTTTTGAGCAGAAAACCGACGAGTTTATCTATAGGGTTCTCTGGCATCACACTGCTGTGCTCAGGCAAATACATTTGGGCTCCCACCTCACGCAGTCAGTGGAATTCCTTGCACTCCCCATCCAGGGACCAGCTTCTCCTTGGTCATTGTGCCCGTCCCCGCTCTCTCCCCAGCTCATCAGGGCTGCTGATCAAGCACTCATTGTGCTTTCCCCCCTTTGTGTTGTATTCCTGCTTGATTTTCTTGCCACAGACTGATTTTGGAGATTCGTATAACAATTTTTTCCAAATCAAAATATTTCGTCCAACAATGTCATCTTTTCTGTCCAGCGTTGCTACTGATCTTTATTTAGTTATTTACTTTAGCATTTCTAGAGGGATTGGATGTGCCCAAGGCGCCCCTTTAGGCAACACTTTATATCAAGGTACCATTTATAAATACTTCATGAAGGGCTAATGAATGATTAATAGATGTTTTAATGTATGACCAATCAATTGTTGTAGATTTTGCAACATCCAAGAGACAAGTAGGTTTCTTATAAGCATAGATTATAACCATATCTGACATCTTCTACCGATTGGCTTCTAAACATCTATAACATACACACTACTCATATCTGTAACATGCTTAAAACATCTACTAATCACTGATTAATTTTTTATAATCTATTTTGAAGCAGAGTCTGTCTGTGGAGTACATCCTTTACTGGTGTCTGTGACTCTCCATTTCTATAGGATTGGTAATTTACTCGTCATTGAAGGACCTAAAACTCCTACTAATTTCAGCTCAAACATTAAGCTTTTTCTGAGTTAGCTTCAACCTTTCACTTCACCTAAGAAAATACCTCATTGCTGTCCCCAGACTTTTTTCTCCCTCAAACTTCTGGCTACTTTGCCCTGCTAATGTGCACTAAAATTGCATTTAGCTCTGCTAAAATACAATGATTCTTGGGGGCAAACCCACTCTGAAATACATTTTCAGCCTGTTGAGCTGTTTGTTTGATTGTTCTCAGGACAGCTGTACCAGTGATAATGGCTCACAGCATTTTTTATTATTTTAATATTTTTTTTACTATCACCCCTGTGTCCTTGGTTCAGAGTTTGTCCATTCTCAGGAAAGGATGAGAAAATATAAACTTCACAATAATCCAGCGAACAAGCCATCTCCCAGAGGACATTTGATTCTGACAGAGGAGCACACGTTTGCTGTGTTTGATAAGCCCAGGCGTTGATAGGAGTGTTCCTCTGTGGGATTCCCATAGACTCCCAAGGTGAAAGCAGTGCCTGTGCTCTATGCTGTGTATGGATCACTCAGGTAGAACCAATGAAGAGGGCAGTACAACTCCCTTCCGGAAAATTTATGAGTCCTTCAATTAATCACTTGCAGTTGAGAAGTGGTAAGTTGCTCCACTATCATATTTTGCAAATTAATTTTGAAGTTTTAGTCGATTTCTACTGAACTTAATCACAGGGTTGAGTCCTCTGCTGTGATTTATCTAGGTGGTGAGAGCAATTCTTTAATGATATAAATTCAAAGGATCTGCAGGTTTTTCTCATTTCTGGGTTCATTAGTAAAACAGTCTCTGTTCTGAATATCCCCAAGTAAATATCCCACTCCCATTCAAATCAGGTGCTAATCTTTCACTTATTGCTGGAATTAGCTGCTACACATGCAGCGTTAGGATGTTGAACCTAAAGAAACACATCAGGCATAACCAAAAAAAAAAAAAAAAAACCAAAAGGAACAATAAAGGATAAAAAAGAGAGTTTTAGTCTTCAATATTAACATGGAATTTCCTCTGCATTTTTTAAAACCATTCATTGTCAAAGACACCGATGGCTCAGAAATGAGAACATCTCAAAAGTACTCAAGCTCTTGGAGCAGACAGTTTTTTTCCCCCCATTAGCAGAATCGCTTTTATGTTACCCAGTTCTCACTGGGTGATTGTGTGTTTGTCAGGGGTTTTACTGTGGTCTTTTCTTTCTCTTTTCAGCTGGTTAATAATCCACTAGCAAGTCAAGCAGCAGCAGCTGCAGCAGCAGCAGCCATGGGCTCAATAGCAAGCTCCCAGGCCTTTGGCAATGCCCTCTCCAGTCTTCAGGGGGTCACAGGTCAACTCGTCACTAATGCACAAGGACAGGTGAGTAGAAGATGGAGCAAACAGTGAATTCTGATGGCAGGGCTGATCTTGGGACAAAAATGAGTTCCGCTTGTATGACAGCAATTTAAAAGTGCACATATTGAAGATAAATAAATATTGATTTGCCAGACAAGGTAAGAAATGGAAAGTCTAAGAACTGGGAGGAAGTTAGGAGCTGTTAGAAAGTGTTTCCAAGCCAGAAAGGGCTCAGGGTTTGTTTTATTTTCGTTCAGCTCTTTGAAAAGATTGCAATAGTGCAATAATGTGGTATTTTAAAAGTCAAGCAATCCTGTGATTCTTAACAAACATGCCAGCTGTCTACTTCCACTTACATATGCCTTGTAGCAGACAGGTATATTAAAGTGCTGCTGTATTATTAAGACTACACTTTTTTGCAAAATGAAATATTTCTATATTGCTTCATTTCTAAACAGGTATTAAATCTTTTAAGTAAAAGAGCACAGCTTAAATTATAATGAAGTATCTGGCATGGATTTGACTGGAAGGCTTAGTCATTTGATGATTAACTGAGTTAGGCAATTTGTAATGAATCTACCAGTCTTTAATGTAAGAGAAGAGAAACTTTTCCTTTAAAGAAAATGTTTCCAAACATTGGAAACTTGAACAATGTTTATGATGTGTCTCAAAGAGGGATTGTGTGCTGTCTCCATTTGGGAGCTGTTTATTTTTTGCAGCCTGTTCAGTTTTAGTCTTAATATGATGCGGAAAGATATTCATCTGAATCCATAAATGTATAAATAATTCCACTGACTCAGCGTGCTTAAGTAGCTTTCAGATTGTGGCCACTGTCATTCTTTATTGTATTTAGTGGGACTAAAATTAACACAACTACTTGTTTCGTGGAAAGTCACTGCCACAAATGTGTCAATGTAACTTATGACCGGACCTGGTAGCTGAGTAATTTCAATGTCGTTATTCTAAATGCAACACCGTTGGGCACACAGTGATCTCCACAATGCTCGTGTGGGTGTCAGGCCCTGGTAAACATTTATTGAAATGATGCAGCTTGGATCATATGTGAATCTAAAGTTTAGTTTCTGCTTTTACAATTTACTATGGGGAGAGAAAAACCCATGAAGAGTAGGTTTTTTCCTTGTAGTTTTCTATCACCATGTTATTTAATTGGAACAGGGACAACATTTTTTATTTTGGCCCATTACAAAAATAAAAGACAAGACTTCATAATAGCCCCCCCCCCCTTTTTTTTTTTAACATAACACATAAACAAAGATGCATCCTGAGCTTCACTATCGCCATCCAAGTCCCAGAAAAAAAAAATGCTGACCTTGTTATATTTACTGGGTGGGTGCAGAATTGTTCCATCACTACCCCGAGGGTTGAACGATGGAGCTTGTCAAAGTGAGGCCTTATCTAATGAATCATCTTATCGCAGGTGCACACCACACATATTAAAGGAGGATTGTATGAACAATGTGCCCTCTACAATAACCTTTCAATGTCTACTTTAACCCTTGTTTCAATCCCTTTTCATCAAAGGATCATTTTATGCAGCCAGCTTTAAATGGAGGCTCTCAAAAGCCTATTAAGATTTCTGGAGGGATGGAGTATTGGTTTGGAAGAAAAGTTGGTTATAATACCTATAACTCATAGTCAGATCAGCTCCAACCTAGAAGCCTGCTTGCTTCTATCTGTGCTCCAGAAATGGTTCACCATCGCCACTGACGAGGCACCTGGCACTGAAGATGTTCCTTGTAAGACCTGAAGATATAAACCCAGACTAGGTTTTCAATAGTTTTCCCTTCACGTGTTTCTCCACAGAAAACATAAACAAAGTGTGGCCATTCGTTGTATGTTTTAAAAAAATACTGCTGTGAAGATATCACTGAATGAAACTATAGATTCCCTCAGGCTAAGCCTTGTTTATTCCACACGTAATGTAAAGTCCAATAATTCCACAGGTTGGAGAGAAAGAGAAGAGAAAGGAAGAATCTTCCCTATTGTTGGATAAAATTGCAGAATCTATCTGTTTGCCTTGCCCTTTTAAATAGGGGCTGTCTTTTTATTATTGTTTTTACAAATGTTCCTTGGTTTATAATCAGTACCACAGACCTCGCCACAATATAGATAAATATTGATAATAAGGGTGTAACGCAATACCCACTTTTATAATATTCAGCATAAAACATATTGCCTAGAGCACACTTCTGAAGCTAAAAGAGGACTATTCAGTGGAATTAAACTACATTCCAGAAATTAAATTATATTCCCTGCAAATTAATAAAATTATAGCAGCTAAACAAGAACTGAAAGGTATATTTCTTCAAAACTGGGAGCATAAGTGAACGGGATTTTGGGATGCTCCATTTCTGAATGATGTGCTTGGACTCGTAGGGATAAAATTTCCATCGTATGTTAAGAATCTGCCCTTTGAAAATTGCCCCTTTCAAAGAATCACAAGTGTGACACCCAAAATTCACTCCTGCAAATATAAGGCTGGATGACTCACCAGGTTTTTTGTATGTGCAATCTTTGTAATTATATGCTGCTTCTGTTATAGAAATCCAGGGCTTATAAATGTCCATCTGTCTAGCTAAATATATGGTGATCAGTAATCTCTGGAGACATTAAGCTATAGGTCAAATCCAAGATCCTATGGCAAATTTAGGGAAACGATCTTTTAAATGATATCTGGTATTGCCTTAATTCCCAGTACTCTGTGAGTTCTTACAATCACAGTAACAAAATTATAGATAATATTAACAATAATTTATATAATATATTTATTATTAATTTAAATATTGAATTCAAATTTGTATGGTTGGTTTTTTGGGGTTTTGGGGTTTTTTTGCTTTGGATGGTAATATGAACTGTAATACTAGAGCTCCCCAAGACCACTGGGAGCAAAGAGATCCAATCCATTGGAATAATATGATTAGAATATGATTAGATCACCTGATTAATTTGTAATACTACAGGCAGAGGACTCTAAATCAAATTTTCACTTTCAGAGGCACGTTCTGAAGAGCTGTTGGCCCATGTAACACCATTTACATTCTGTTTGCCCTCAGCACTTTTCCATTTACAGAATTGGGCTTTCACATCTTCAACGTAAAGGCTAAGGTAGCAGAACTGCTAGATTCCACCCTGTCACTAGATACACTGATTTCAAAGAGAAGCTGTCTGCCCACTTGGCTTCAGCCTGCCCTTACAGTAGGATTCTAGTACTGCTGCTGCATTGGAATTCTGTAGAAATTTAACAACCACATATTTATCTTTTTTTTTTTTATCTGTTGTTGCAAATGAAAGAAAATACCAGAAGTTTCGAGTGGGTTCTTAGTATGTCTATTAATTACATGAAATGTGTATTTTGGCTGCTTTCTTAATCTTTGTGAAGAGATGAACCAGAGAAATATGGAAGCAAGGTTCATGCCTCTGGCTTCCATAAGTGCTACCTCCAGGCCAGCTCTTCCTACTTGCCTAAAACACAGTGCTTAGTTGTCATTGGTTGCATTTGTATAAGTTCCTTGACTTTAACAGCATTAAATACATTTTAAGTACAGGTGCTGAGTACGGTACTACTCAGATACTAAAGTATCTTTTTATGGAAAGATGAGGGTTGTCTAATAGGAGAAAAATAGACCCTAATTAAGCAATTCCAAAATAACATTTTACTATAAAGCATTAAAAAAAAAAAAAAAAAAGCAGCATGGTAAGAGTTGGCATTATGAACTGTCTTGTGCTTAAAGAGGGCAGTACATTCTATTTCCTGGTAGGTTAATAGGAAAATGTAAGTAAGTATCAGGTAATTGTACAATACATACTTTAATTGACCAGTGAATTTAATTGGGGTGGTATCAGTATAATCTAAGAATGCCCTTGGAGGAACTGGGGATTCATTGTGCCCGTGCCTTGCTCTTTAGAGGTGAAAACCTTCCGTACATGAAAAACCTTGAGCGTAGCTCCACCCTGGCAATTAACAAAAAATAACTAATTTTTGAGAGTTGTAGTCCACAAGTAGCTCAGGAAACTAAAGAGAGAGAGAGGCATTGTTGATCCAATTAGATAATAGGAGTACTTTGGTTCTCATTATTCTGATGAGAGGGTACACGTTTGCTCTTTGAGCTCCTTGATGGTAAATGGTGCTAATGAGGCCTGATGGATTCCCTGCTCCTAACAAGCCTCTCAGCAGCACGAGTGATTACAATGGAGATAGATTTGATGGGATGCTCTCCCTTTTGTAGTGTCTCAGCTGCTGACACTCTGCGACATAATCAGGTCACAGAGCCGGTCACAGCCATCAGCAAAAGCCATAGCTCTAGCCCTCATTATTAAAGTGCATTATTCAGTTCCAGGCCTTCACAATACTGCCAAGGGCCTTTTTTTTTTTTTTTTTTCCTTCTTCTTCTTCTCTTTTTGCTAAGCATCAGTTCTCAAATACAAGGGTTAATAAAATCATCATCTAAAGAACTAGTAAATTAAAGAAATGGAAATAAAGCGCTCCCTTTCAAACTCGTTGAAGGATCACAATTAAATAAGCCGGGAATTTCTCGTCACCACGTCCTGTACGGTACAATGTAATATGTCATGTGCAATAAAAACAGGGAATAGGATTTTAAAAAATAGCATTGTCCTCATTGTGGACTGGCGTGGAAAGCACTAAAGTATCTTTCATTCCAAAGGAAATTTCTGTCTTCCCAAAGTGTACATGTATTTCCCATTATTTTCACCCTTTTCTGGAACTACTTTTTCTGAAGTAGTAAGAATTACTCGAAAACTGTGTTTATAATTATAAGTCTAGTAGCTGTCTTGTCTTAGCTAAAGTGGGAAAGACCACAATCTGGAAAATACATGGTAGGCTACAGTGCTAGAACCTCTCCCTGCCTATAGACAAGGCCGTTGCCTTCTTTTGGAGGGTGAGCTAATCACAAAATGGGGTGGAAAAAGGTGATTGTAGCATTTCTATTCTCATGGTGTTCAGTTGGGGCTGTCTCCTCTCTAAAAGAAAATACATTTGTGAATTCTAAGGTAGATTTTAATGAAGTTGAGTTAAACAGGTGAGAAAAAAGTGAGTGGAGAGCCCAATATTTTTTTATGTTTTGACTTTTCATTTTAGTTTCATTTTAGCTGATTATGAGCAGGTTTTAGCTAAACAGAAATAGGATGTTCTAATACTGAAATGTATACCTTTATTTATGGTTTTTCTGTTACATGAATGAAGTACATATTCAGTGACAATAGGATAATTTTGTATGTAGATACAACCAAAGGGACTAATGCGTTACTTTGTTTTACCCTCTTGTTTATAATTGTTCTTCCTTTTTCTTGCTGGTAAAGAAAGAGGATGAGCAAATGAGTATGTATCCGCTAAGTTGCTTATAAAACTTTGAGTTCTCTTGAACCATCAATGCAAGAATCTCTTGGAAGCTACAGGTGAACACAAAGAGCTGTAGAAATTTAGTGTTGTCTCATTACTAGTTAGCTCCAAGAAGATACATAGACACTGGCACGTGTCCCAGTTTTTCTCTTACACTAACCCATCAAATTGGTAGTTATCAATGGGAGTGCGAGGTGGGCTTCCTAATGGGACTTAAGAGGAGGATGTTAATCATTTGTTGGTTTTGTTTGTTTGTTTTAACTCTCACAGAAGTTTTAGGAGGCCCAAAGCCACATAGTATGTAACATTCCTCAAAGTTCTTCTGAATATCTGCAGTTCATACTGTTCTCCAGGTCTGTGACGTCTGTTAACCTTTTCTCTTAACAGTTGTTATTGTTGCTTCATCTGTTTCAGCTGTACAGCTCTAATACATGCTAACCATGAGTGGTTTAGCCCTCACAGCATCTAACAGTGGTCACAAAAATCTAAACAATAATGGTTCAAATAGTGACTACTAACAGTGTCTTCCCAGGGCTAAGATTGACAGAAGTCTGAGTTGATTATCTCAGAATAGATAGATTAAGGAAATTTCATTACAAGCCTGAGATAATAAAAGAGGAACGTTTTAAGGGAGAGGCAAGAGAGGGATTGTAACACTCAAATAATACGAGCATTTAAGAATGTTCCGTGAAAAACCCTTTGCCAAGAGAATCTGTTTTGACCTTCGTATTAATATATGGAATTTCTTCTGGGTGGAGTCTGACTCTCTGCTTACCCCCTCAAAGTTTCACTGGCTGAATACATGTAGTTCTGTTGTTTGCAGGAAGAAAAGGGCAGGTATTATGAGAAAAGGTCAGTTGTAAGGGTAGATACGTTTTTTTCCATTGGTTTCCTCTCCCCACAGCTAAACGTAGAGGCGGCTGTTTGTTTAATTACCTCCCATGTGAATTTGAATCAAAAGACAAATAATTCTTTTAACATACTTTTGCTGACTGTGTCTTTATTTTACTGTACTATTTATCTAACCCCAGTTTTAGCCGCAGTGGCTTAAATGTAAAAATGTATGGACCAAACTCAGGACATGCAAATTGGTAGTTTCATTGAAATGGACGGGGGCAGAGAGTGGGAGTAATTATACAAAAATTAAACAAGAGCTGGCTGGTCTGTTTTGTCCATTTTAGGTAAAGGTCACTGATAAATTTTGAATATCCGTAATTGTGAACAATTATGAAATCCATATCCACATTTTTTTAAAACAGTGGTGAAATTTAGAACATCTACCATCTGCAAGATGGAAAAGTGATGGAAAAGTAACCTCATAACAAGAAGAAGTTCAGAACCACCCTCGTGCCACCATATTTAACAGAGGCAATCTAAGTTTCTCATAGGATTAAAAGAAGGGCAGGTTCAAAAACTAATTATCCAAAGAACTAACCATTGCAAAAATGTTGCAAAAATGCAGTATGGCAAACTCACAACCTGCTTGGACAAAGAGTCTGGCTTTAAAGTAGAAGCCTTACCTACTTTTCTCCAAAGCTCCAGGAAAATGAGTAGTAGGAAGGAGCAGTTCAAGACTGATCGATGAGCTGAAGTCAAACCTCTAGTAGAGGAGGCTCTTATCTGCTCTTGTCCTAGTAGCTTTTTAAGAATGTATATCAAATAATATTTGTTGCAAATAGGAACTGCTAGTGGAATGCAGTTATTTACGAGAAATGTGAACTCTTCCTTACTGCAAAACACGTGCTAGAGCCATACCGGATCACAACTGAAGTCTCCAGTCAGATACCAAGGAAAGGATAATTGTGTATTGAAATACCTTCCAGCAAGCTATCTAGAAAAGCTTCCAAGATTTATTTCACCTAGCTTACAACAAGTCTTCCTTTGAGCTTCACACTTCAGGTTTGTAGCCCCTCGCCTGGGTCTCTGCCAAGGTGCCCTATCTCCGATTCTTTCAGAGGTGCCCAAATCATACTTTCAAAAGCAACTTGTGTACCCATAAAAGCCTGAGTTTCCTTCAGTCAGTGTTACCAGTCATAGTGCTTGAAGGCACTCTCTGCACTGTACTGGAGCCAAGATGCAGGACGTTTATATGGTCACAGACAGCGCCATGCCAGCACAGATCCCAGAAGCCAAAAACCTCAGTAATATGGTGTTAGGGCTCTGCTAATTAATTCTGCTTCTCCACAAGGTGACGTAGTATCTAGCTCATTAGTTACTAGCTCTGGGGTCTCGGTAGCATGCTGTATCATGTGGAGTAAATATACTTTGAAGAGAGTCTTAAAAGCCTGAAGCATTTAGACACTTTTGAAAATGTTACGCACTAATCTAAATTAATTATTTCAAGTCAGAAATTCAAGACGTACCTATCCTTTTGTCATTGCCTTCCTAATTACTTTTGCATGGAGGAGAAAAGTAACTACTACAAGTTCAGCTCACCTACCATTTTCCCAAAAGCTAGCTAGTAACTAAAAGAAACACCTACTGCTCTTATAATCTGTTCATTTTAGCATCGTGATGTGGTTATAAGCACGGCAAATTTTCATTGTTATCACCAGTGACACACATCACAGTCAATGAAATCTTCCTGCTCTGCGGAGGTTCTTAGGCTGCTCTCCTTATCATCATATCTTGTCACCTTCCAGTAACGCATTAAGAAACATGACTAGTGACTGTCACAAATTGGCCTTCCTCCCAGGAGAAGCTTGGAGAAGAGAGCCGCGTGTTTGGTGAGGGCGTTATGTTTTGTCGTTGTTGCCAGAAATGTTTTTGCTTGTTTCACTTTCCTTTTAAGGTTTTGTTTTCATCTGGATTTAAAAATCTTTATGAAGGGGTTTCATAGAGATGCGTGTTGCTTATATTTGCATTAGAGAAAGGCAGGTCTCAGAACCGTGCTGAGCTTTTGCAGCAGAATGTGGCAAAGCCCAGAAGTGATAAACCCAGGAGTGTTCCCCAGTTACTGTTGGAATTCGTTCCAAGTCCTTGACCTTTCCCCAAAAACAAACTCTGCTGTGCACAGAGAAGGTTTGAGCGTTGTTATCCTGGAAGACTGAATTTGGCAGTTTTAGCTTTCATCCAGGAGCATTGGGTGGGCATTTAGATTCCTGGGAACTAGACCATAGAACCTAAAGGCAAAGGCAGAAGTTTTTTTAAGTTCACTGAAAATTCTTTTAGATGACATAAACAAAGCAGTGGTGATGCATGTAGATGGTGCCAGGAAATGTACATTCTATATTGCCCATGTTTCCCAGGCAGATTAAAGGTGTGCTCAGGAATCACTGCATGCCTTCAGGAGTTCAGAAAATTGAGAACAATTTGCGGCTACTTTATCATCCAACCAGAGATGATGAAAATCCTGCTGTATGAGAAATTCACATTAGAGTGGAATTCAAGACTATTCTTAATTCAGGATTTCTCCTTTAGACTGTCCAAAGCTTCTTATGAGGGAATGCTCTGCGTGCTGGGGTGTAGGAAGGCTGTAGGTAAGCAAGGGAAATAGTGGACCAAATCTGAGAGTTTATTTGACTTATCTTTCTGGGTGTTCCTCATTATTTCTGGAAAACAGATTATAGTTCTTTGTGTAAAAGGTGTTTAGTTTTATTTAGATTTTATCTACTTTATCTTGTATATATAAATATTTTTTTTTTTCTGTTGTCAGACTTTTACTTTCTGTTCAATTGGCATTGATATCAGAACGAAGAAAACCAAGAACAACTATTTGGGCAAAGGGGAAAAAAAAAAACCAGATTACTCTGTCAAGCAGAGGTTAAATGTAAAATGATAAAATTTTAAAGTCCTTGACTCACTGGTTAAGCACTGATTTTATTTTGGGAAGGTTTGAAATTTCTTAGAAGCCATAAGTCTTCATGCACAGATGAAGGCCATTGGCTTCCTTGTGGGGCTGCAGCCTTGACACCTCTATGTCAATGCCTTAGAGATACAGATGAGGAGAGGAAATTTGGGTCTACCCTGATTGCAGCGCAGTCAGTATTTGTTTCAAAATCTGAAAAGAATGAGAAGTCCAAATAGCAATCCTTAGCAATGTCTTGTGAAGGTTTTGAAAATGAAAAAATATGTCTTCCCCAAGTAGTCTCCACAAGAGGAGAGAAAATTGCAGGAGTACTCGATTGATTCCTTTGATGGCAAGCCACCAACTGAGTTGTATTCATGTAGCATTCATCACGATAACTGGCCAGATGCAGACCCACAGGCTTCTACATGCAGACCCACAAGTTTCCAAGTAGCACATTGAACAGGAGTCATCCTGTAAAAGAGGAAGGATGCTCTCTCTTCTGGTTTGAATCTGGAATATTGCGAAGAATTGTGCGATGTCTTTTCCTATGTGTTGCATCTGTGAACAGTGGCAGGGAAAGTTCAAGCAGAAAAAATCACAGTCCTAACCATGAACGGGCACTCAATCTATCTTTCTAAAAGTATATCTGAGTTTGTCATTTTTTCTTCAGATACTGACAGTCTTAGGCTTCAGCGTGTATGTATGCAAATGGCCCAGATATCAAAAAGAAAAAAAGGACTTTGAAATATCTATGCCAATGTTATTAAATATATATGATTCTTAAAGTACCTTTTTCACTTAAACTTCCTTCTTTGCACATTAATTAAATATTATCTCTAGGATAAGTATCTCTCATAGAAGATTAATGTATTATTGTCACATAATAATGGAAGAGAATGACAGAATCTCTCTCCTTAAGCACAAAAAAAGAATTTATTAATATACAGAAAACACTCATAGCCCTTGAGCAATTCTGTCTCTGCTTCGTAGAGAACCTTGCCTAGTCCCCCCTCATGTCTAGCTTCACACTAGAGATTCAAGGAAGCAATACATATATCCTGCCAGTTTAAAAATCAATCCACCTTTCAGGAGATAATTTAATATCAAGACATGATGTACCCAATATCCAAATATACATTCATTTTAATGTTCGACGCATCAAATGCTCTGACATAGCCAAGTTTCAAAATAAATGGTTTGTTTTAGAGGTTGGATATGTCATATTAGCATCCACCCAGCAGATAGAGAAATAGATCAGAGAGCGATCAGGACATCAGGGAGACAGTTTAAAGAGAGATGAGAGAGGCCAGGTACATCTTGTAATGTTAAAAAAAAAAAAAAAAAAGCTAGCTAGCAAGAAAGAAATTGTATAAATAGGTCATTGCAGCCCAACTGAAAAAAAGTTTAATTTTAACTTGTTAGTCATCATCTCCAGAGGCCTAATCCACTCCCTTCTTTGCAGGCTGTGCATTAAGCTGAGATATGTCTTATTTGATAGCACAGATAGACAGACAGGCTCAAAGTGAAGAGATTGTATCAGGCTCATGCGGTGCACTAGCTGTGAGGGGGAATCGACACCATTTACTGTGCTAAACTTTCCCTCTTCTTTCCTTCTCAATTCTCTTTATTAGCCTTAGCTTGTTGTCACCTGTCCCAGTTTCGCTCTTTTGGTTCCTTCCGTAAGTGGAAGCATAAAACCATGTGGAAACAAGTATGGATGAACAGATACCTGGTACCAGTGTCAGTGGGAGATCCCCAGACATCTCAAGGTATCCAGTTCCCTCATTCCTCTTCTACTTGCCCTATTTCTACCATTCTCAGTCGCCGACAGCAGCTCTTTGCCAAACGCTGTAACTGGGATTCAGGGATTCAGTTAGTTAAACCTAAGTCTTTAGTTTCATGTTAGGCATTCTACAATATTCCATTAGGCATCCCATGGCCAATCCAGAAAAATGCTCTTCCCTTACAGTCTTATTGCTATATCCTGACAAAATCTTAAAACATTTCAAATAGAGATGTCTACATATTTACCAGCTGAATTGCTCCCTGCTTATGTGAACACGTGCACGTGTGTACATACACACATACACAGCTAAACACAGGCTTACCTGGACCTCTAAGCTTGTCCAGGCAAGATACAAGTACGCTCGGGGACCTCAAATTACCATTATTTTAATTATCTCCTTGAGTCATGCTTCTATCTCTGGAATCTGTTGAACCTTTATTCTGGTGACAAATGAAAATAAACTAAACCACCTCATCTTGGGGTGGGAGATGCCGTGCACTTTTACCTCAAATCTGTCTCTAGTGTAATGTTAGAAGTGTGCTATCACTATAAAATCTATAAAATTTAAAATCTATATGTTGTTCTTCTGGATAGTCTGTATTTACACCCAGGAGTAAGTCTCTCTAATCTCTGATACACTGAAATGTCCCAGCCATCCCACCTACTGTTCAGGTAGAGACACATGAAGGAGACAGCCACCTATCTTTGCTCTCAAGTAGATGTATGAATTTGAAAACAGAAGTTGTTTATGGGCATTGTTGAAAAATACTCCTTTAGCTAAGGCAGAAAGTTTAAGGATCTGTGGGCACAGACAGCAGATAAATAATAAGGTTCCTGCTTTTGAATGAGAATAACACTTAGTTGGCAGTGGCAAAAAATGACACATTCTTCTCTACCACATGAGAGAATTTTTGCCACAACACCAAGACAAAAACCTGTCTGGAGACTGGGATTAAATATCTTAAATATTTTCTAACTGCTTAGAAAAGTTAAGATTTTTAAGTTTTCTTCACAAAGGTCCAAAGAGAGCAAAGCTACCCGATGCTCAGTTCACCAGATACAGAAAGGCAAAGGAAACCCTGATGTGGCTCTCATCTCTGAAGTCTAAGAGCTGGTTGAAAATGTTCTGAAATTGCGATTGCAAACTATGTTTTTATCAAAGTGGAATGGGGTACTGGAAAAGAGTGCAGGAGAGAGGAGTGCAAGAGACAGGAGAAAAGAGTATAAGAGACAGGAGAAGATCTAGACAAACTTTTTGGCAGCTTCTCAGTTAGGGTAGTTACTGCAAATCTGGATGTTAGACTCCTGACCTGGAAATACTGTTAGTAATTTACAGGATTATTTGCCTGCTCAAGTGCCTTCATACTTCTGTTATATACAATGATGAATAGTTAGAGCTTTGCTTACATGGAAGTCCTTAACCAACAGCATGTTACATCCTCTACGTTGAGAATAAAATGCCACAAGTATGCTACAACAAAAGCCTTTTTTTTCCTGATTGTAGATAAAAATATATGTTAAATATTACTGAGTCGAGCTCTAATTCTCATAACCTGATCCATCAATGGACAGGGCCCCTCTTAAAAAGCATTTACTGAGGCAAGTTGTACCCTTGGCTCCTTCTTGCCTTTTATTTCTCCTTAAAATCATATGCAGTGAAAAGAGGGAACAAACATGAATGATGCATGCCCGATTCACTAAATCACTACGGACTCTGGCAACAGGACAAATGTAGAAATGTTTAAATCGGGCTCATGCTACCCAGCAAATGATGCAAAAGGAGCCCTGAAAGAACACAGAGTGAGGGGAGATAAATGAGCATCATGTCAAGAAGGCAATTTCTCACTGAGTTTGTAGAGAACATGGAAATTTGACTTCCAAGAGATGGTTAGGGAATCTTTCTAATAAATCTTCAGTCCACAGTCATTGCTGTGTCCTTTTTTAAACTTACTTTTTAAGAGCTGTGTAAGTTATACCCTCCCCAGCGAAATGTGTCAAGATATTACCAGTCAAGTTGAAGTCATTTAAGTGAATCATCTCTGTCGCCATGTTTATGTTTGTGATAGACAGAGATGGTCAAACAGGTTTCGTTTTGTGCATGTGTTGAACAGCCTTTCAACCCGTGAGGCCTTCTCAAAGCCTTCTTATTTTAATAGGAGCTCACAAGGGGAAAAAAAAAAAAAGAAAGAAAGGTTGAGCCTCTTTCCTGGAAAAAGCCTCTGTGATTTTCTTATTTTTTAGGCTTGAAAATTATTTTATCTTCCTTTTTTTAACGGCTGAGATATTCAAACGGTGAATAAAAAAGCAACTGTTTTTCAAATGACTTAGAGGCTGTAGGTCAATATTAGAATTGACTGGTGCTCAGCAGAGTCCTGCATCTCTTTTGACTCCTGATTTTGAATTTGTTTTCCCTGATTTTGACCACGTTGAAGTTAGGTTGGGCTGCATCAAATCTAAGCTGATCGCTTAGTTCTCTCTGTCATCACTGAAAGAAACAGGCACTCTTGAGGAATAAAACATCTCGCTGATCTCAGACATACATTTTAGGCTGAGATGAATCCCCTTGCAGAGATTCCTCACCCCCTCCATTGACTAGAGAGAGATTGAATGGCAGTTTATAACTGGGCTTATAATGTTAGGTGGCTAACTTTATATGACATAAATTCCATCCTTAAATTACCACACAGCAGTTATTTTTAAAGGGGCTTGAGTCTTTTTGATAACGTTATCCTGAAGAGCTCCCCATGGCAGTCACAGAAGTTCTAACTGAGGTCCTGGTAGCAGCCAGTGGTGGCCACACAGAACTCGGCACTGGCTGAGTTGCCTTATTTTGGGGATTAATCTAGAGACGGTCTTCAATCTTTGTGAAAATTGTGCTTCTGTTTTGTTTGCTTGCTTCTTTGCATTTCCTGAATAAATAGGGAAGTAGCATCCCAGAGACGGAGGTAATGGTATCTGTTTGAATTATTTAAAATGTACTTAACTTCACTGATACTTTAACTCAATGATGGATAGCAATGTGAAGAGAGGGTCTTTCTGTTGAGTATCTCTTCTTTCAAGTAAGATTAAGTATTCCATCTGTAGGATGCTGTTATTTAAAAATCAGTTGTGCATAAATGAAGACTTTGCATCTTTGAGGTTCTTCTGGTTTAAAAAAAAAAACAACCTTTGAGCCTGTAGTAATGAGGAAGAAATCTCTTCCTTTGACAGATTACTTTTTACATTTCTCTGGGCATTTACCCTGCTGTTTTGGTTAGGACAGAAATGGAATGCACTAAATCCTCAGACCACAGGCCAGCTTAAAAGAATTTCCAGCACAGCTCCAACCAGCAGGTACCACAAATGTCATGACAGAGTCTTATCACATAAGAATTTTGGTCCTAACAAATAGGCTAAGTTGCTGGGGTTCAAATAATTTCAGGTACGTATCTAAGCCAAACTGATCAACAGCCTTTTAAAGCTGGGCCATCATAAATATTGACAGTTTTACCAAATAAAATTTATTTTTTATTTAAATTTAATTTTATTCCCAAATATCAGGTATGCTTGGAAGGGGAGGCATATCCTCTAATTTGATCTCAGATAT
>BJBW01009527.1:0-51395 GCA_004320125.1 Scolopax mira | reverse complement strand
CATAATGAGCTTTACTTCATGTTTACGTTCTTCTCCCTCCACCCCATCTCTTTTCTGTTATGAATCATCCTGGGGTAAAAACAGCAAGGTAAAATCATTCCTCCTTCCCAAAGGAATTCACTGGCTTTAATGGGAGTTTAAATGTGCGAGTTGACCTTTCAAAATTTTCCTGTGTGCGGCTTTCATCGTCTTTAGCGGGGAGGGAGGGGGAGCCTTGTAGGGTTTTCACTTGAGAGCGGGGCCATTTCGCTGCCTCAGTGGTCTCTGGCACTAGCAGGTTTATCTGGAGGGCGGGCAGGCCGCTGTAGGCCGCGGGTTCAGCCGCTGCACTACATCTCCCGTCGGCCCCTGCGCTCGCGGGCGCTGCTGGGAGCCGGGGCCGCCGCCATGCGCAGGTGAGCGGGGCTGAGGGGATCCGGGGTGTCCCCCTGCTCTAGGGTAGCCAGCACGGAAGTCCCTGTCAGCCACTTCTCCGGTACCTCGCTGGGCACATAGTTCCCCTGGAGCCGGCTATGCCTTGGAAAACGGCCTTTTTTGGGGAGGCCTGACGGAGGCCCCACAACCTCCTGAGGCTGCCTTGGCCCTGAAGGTGGTGGCAGGGAGAGCTGCCGCCTGGAACCGGGCCGCCTGCCCACTCCTTGCCGGCGCAGGGTCGGCCCAAAAGGTCTTCCCAGAGCTTGGGTGGGCTTCCCTCCAGCCTACGGAAATGCCTGGTTCTCGGGTCCCCATGGCCCGGCTCTGGGGTGTCCGGCAGCTCGGCAGAAGCGCAGGTTGTAGGAGCTCTGCCTCCAAAAGAGGGGTCAGCGCCCCCCTAATACTGTCCCAAAAGGTGTGCTCTCTGCAAGGTGAGATTGGTGTTTGGTCTGTCTGGGTGGAAACAGATAAGCCCAGGAAGTGAAAAAGGAGCTTTTTGTTGAGCGCTGCAAAAATTCACTGTTTCTCTTCTCCCTCACAGATTTCTTTCTTGAGCCATTTGAAACTTGCTATGTCTGTTTAGATACTGATACAAAACAACTTTCCACCGATAAAAATATGATTACATGTGACTTTTTTATTTTTTTTAACTCTCAAAATCTCCTTGGGGTATTTTTAATGTTCTCAAAGTAGTCCTAAATCTGCTGGCTTTTCCGGTTAACGTTAGTGGGAGCTTTGGTCAAGTAGTTTTAGTTCCTTGCTGTGCTTAAATACTGTAACAGTCATGGAGGTAGAGAGGCTGTAACAGTGGTCTGTTTTGAGCAGTGTTTTCCCTGTTGCCTTATTTACCACGTCTGTGCTGTGCTTGTGTGCCCCAGGGTCAACAGCAGCCTGTCCAGTGATGAGTTGCTCCTGGAAGACTTGGAGACAGAAGGAGAGAGGCAGCTGAAGAGCCTCCTTCACCACCAGCTTGATACCACTGTCTCCATTGAGCAGTAAGTTCTGGTCTGGCCCCTGGGGAGGCTGCTGGAGGGGCTGGTGAGCAGAGTCTGGCCGTGTCAGAGGCAGCAGCAGTATAACCTCACTGAAGCCTCCTTCACAGGGGGATGTTTTGTGCAGGCTGTTGTCTGCCAGAATAGCTGGGCAAATCCTTCCTTCTTTACTGATTTTCCTGGCTGGACACCCTAGGAGGAGATAAGCAGTCCTTGTCTCCTGGAGCAAATGGTGGTGGTAACTTATCTTCACTGAAAGTGATTGATTTGCCTGGGCCAGACACAGGTGTGAGTTTCTAGGCTGGCGAGCTTGTCCCCACCAGCCTGGCCTGTGTTTGCACCTGCAGGGTGCTTGGTGTTAGTGTTGTGAGGTGCCTTCCGCCCACACTGGAGCAGCATCTTGCTCTGTGGGATCTTGTGGGCTTGGAAAAGGATTTTGAGAACATGGATCAGTTGTGTGTTGGAAACGTGGCATCTCTGCCTTGGTGCAGTGTGACCAGGTGTGGTGGGGGGAGAGGCCTCCAGTTTCTCAGTGCTAAGTTGTTTCTGCTGTTCTGGTGCTTTTCCATTACAGGTGCAAATCAAAGCGGAGATGCTTCGCCCCTGCAGCTTTTTACAAGCCTTTTGGGGAAGAGGCTGCAGGAGCTTTGACCTTGTCACAGTTCCAGGCCCTACAGGAGAGCAACAAAGAAACTGCTTCTCTCCGGGAACTGGGGCTCTCCGACTCGGAGATCCTGCTCTGGAGGAACCGGGCTTCAACAGGGAAGGTAGGTGTGTCCTGCTCTTAATTTGGTAAACTGGAAAGTGCAAAACAGGACTTGGGCTAGCCCTTGGCTTCCCTCTGTCTCTCCTCCTGTTCGAGCAATAGCTGTGTGCAGAAGGAAGCCGACTGTGGTAGTCATGGGTTTGCTTCTCTTCAGCTTAAGTCATTACTTGGTTTGCATTTAAACACCAAAATCAGTCCTGGTGTGGCCTGCATTAAAGCTTGGGTTGGAGAGGGAGTGCTGTTAATTTAACATTGAAAAATAATTTCAACAGTTATCAGCTGTTTTATTTGGTATGAAATCAGTTCTGGGATGTTTAGAAATAAAGATTAGCGTGGAAAACACTAATCTGACAGAAAGAACCAGTGACATTAGGGTGCAGCTCATGGTAGAACATCATTCAGAGAGAAAGCCCAAGGCAGGTAGCAACATGCAGTTTTGTACATGGAAGCCCAGAGTGAAGGATTCCACCAAAGAGAAATCAGCAGAGACAGGAAGGACTTCAGGTTACCCATGGAGCTCTCAACAAAGCACTGAGTGCAGACTTCTGTTATTTTCAGCTGTTAAGTTGCAGCTTTTTTGAAAACAAAGTACTACAAATGATTTCCTGGAATTGCTTTTCCATACAAACAGCCTTTTGTGCCCCAGGGAAGCTGTGAAATGGTGAATGGAAGCCCTGTAGATGTGGGCCTGTGCAGTCAGGCGGGAAGGAAGAGGCACCCATGGGAAAGCCTTTCTTAGGTTGTGCTCGGTGCAGGGAGAAAGCCTGGTTTCTTGCCTGAGGCAGAAGGGTCTGACACAGTAATGGTTTAACTGAATTTGAGAAAAGAAAATCCACCTACAGCCCCATAAAACTGTGTACTCTGGATTCTGATAGAGGTGGATGGGGGAACAGAAGTTGGGATGTGTCTCTGTGCTTTGGCAGCATGAATCTGGTGAATCCTGGCAGTGCCCTGGCCCCAGGTCCTTGGCCTAAACCTACCCTTGGGTGCCAAATGGCAACTTGGGGCCCACTTTTCAGCAAATAAGTTTCTCTCAGTGACACCAGGGTCATAGACCAAAAGCTGAGTGGAAACTTGAGCTCAGGGATGTTATGGATCCCTGGTAGAAGGTAGAAGGTGGTAGAAGAATTGCCAAAAGGGGCTTGTGCAGTTACTGTAGGTGGCCTTAGAAAATGGCTATAGCTGGCAAGAGGCTGGGACAGAGGGGCAGAGGCACCATCAGACCGTGAGGCCAGGGAAAGGAAAGCAGCACAGAAAGCTCAGGAGAAAGAGGCTGTTTCTCCATTTTTCTCAAGAACTGAGGCTTGTTGATCAGTTGTATTTCTGTCCTGCCCTTGCAGTAACAGGTCCTCTTGGTGACCTGCTCTTTGGGGGGTGGTTTCTAGTTGCTCTCCAGGGCTGGAGAATGTGAAGTTTGACTGCTGGCTGAGCCTCTGAAAAGGAGGCACGTGCTGTATCTGATCAAAGCTGTGCCTGTCTTCCAGGGCTCTGGGCTGGGAGCAGCCCCGGAGGCCACACAGGACCGACTCCATGCCATCCAAGAGAAAATGGAAGAGCGTCAGCGCATCCTGGCTCTGCCCCAGAGGTTTGCTGGCAGCAAGCAGCTGAGTCGGCGGGAGATGGAGATTGAAAATGCCCTCTTTCAGGGAACAGACCGCCACTCCTTCCTCCGGGCACTCTACCACGAAGGTTTGTGGGCTCAAGTCTGTTCCTGCCTTTGCTCCAGCACAAAGAGCTGGGGCGTGTGGGAGTCCAACACATTTCTGTCTGGCCTTCTGTCCCTGAAGACATGGTTCTGTTTTGGCACCGTGTGGGAGGAGATATTTTCCTGTGTTATATGAGCAGACAGAGAGTGGGCTCTCTGAAGGGTTTAATATGGAGGCTTGTAAAGTCAATCTCTGTTTGGAGAGCATAGGTTTCATTGGCATGTTGCATGTACTGCAGACCCCAGCTGGGTATGTGGATGGGTGTTTTGGTAGAGCCCATAGGTCCCCACCAAGCTGCATTGAGTGACATGAAGTGCCAGTGTGAAGCTAGAGAATGTCCTTTCTCTATTTCACTGCAGTCTAACAAGGGTGAGGGGGGAAAAAAGTCTCTAAATAACCTGCAGGGCCTGATTGGTGGATGCATGGAGGCTGGGTTTCTCCTGTCTGTGTCTCTTCCTGCAGTCTCTGCGTTTTCCAGGTTCTTGGTGGTGTCATATTACCATATTTCTCTGTTGTGGATTAGATGACACTCAGAAGAGGATAACAGATGAAAAGGACCCCATGGTCCATCTGGAGAGTGTTTACCAAGAGCTGTTGAGCAAGAGGTGTCCCGAAGAAGTCCAGCCTACCAAGAGTGAGCCATGCCTGTGTCCTTCCCTAGCCCCACAGGGGCCTGTGGCTGAGGAACCGTCACTTCCAGACCAGGAAGAGCAGGCAGAACAGGCAAAAAGTCCCAGTCTTCCAGCCACAAAGCCCAAGCAGTCCCCTCCAACACTTCTTACGATTATCAAAGAGCCTGTAGAGTTTGTCCCAGAAGAGGAGATCTGCAAGAACCGTCTCTCAGAGGAAGAACTCCGGAATATACCCAGGTTCTCCTCCTACCGTTCTGGGGAGCCCAACAAGGTACGTTAAGATGAAGCAGGATTTATTTGGCTTCCTCTCTAGCATGCCCTGAAGCTACTTCAGGCAAAGGCTCCTCTTTGCTGTTGCCTAGAATGTCCTTGGTTGATCCTTCTGGCCAAGGGAGAGCACCTTTCACCCTGGGAGGGAAGGGGACCTTTGGCTCTACTGGGAAGTCACCGGCTGGCAAAGAGCTGTGCTTCAGGCCTCAGCCTTTCCTGGCTTTGGCAGGTCAGTGCTCAAGGTGCTCTCTCCCTGTCTGGGCCTGACCGAGACCAGCTGTGTCTTGACTCAAACTGTGTTTAACTGGTAGCTGGAGCTTGTTGCTTTTTTTAAATAACTGGAGCTATCAGCACTTGGGACAGGCAAGAAGGATGATGCTTTCAGTCCAGAGCTGCCTTTCTCTGTACACCCACCTGCTTTCCAAACTCCACCATTGGCATGTGGCTGGAAGAAGGGCTCTGGGATGGCAGAGGGGCCGAACTAATTCATACCTCTGAGGTGTGAGGTCTTGGGACCAGGTTGAAAGGTGTATGTTTGAATAGCCCAGGCTGGCTCACCCTCTCTGTCTCTGGAACAGGTGCTGTATTTGAAGAACCTGGGCTCTCGAGTGACAATGAAGGACCTAGTGTCCTTGTTTGCTCGGTTCCAGAAAGAGGACAACCCACCAATTCAGTTCCGCCTTCTGAACGGCCGGATGAGGGGTCAGGCTTTCATCACCTTCCCCGGTGAGTGGCTGTCTTTTGCCTCTCAGTTCTTCTCTCACTCACATCTTTCCTCAGGGCATGGGGCCAGCACCAACCCTGCTCTACGAGGAGGAGGAAGGGAGTTTGCTTCCTCTTCATCCTATCACATCATAGTCTTTTCCCTGACTTGGAAGTGGATTCATCAAAACAGAAGGCTGTTTTACGTGCCATATTTCTATTCAGTGCATGATTCTGGCTGGAGAATCCTGGCACCACACTGTATTTGTGGTGCAGGCTGAGGGTCCATGAGCCAGGAACATCTGTCTGGCACCTTGTGCCAGAATCTTGCCGTAACCTGTGCCCATTTTGCTGTCTTGTTGCAGATATTCAGTCGGCACAGGATGCCATGCGGTTGGTGAACGGGTACAATCTGCAGGGAAAGCCGTTGGTGATTGAATTTGGGAAAAGCAAGGGACGTTCACTGGAGACTGACTCTGCTCCCCCCTCCTCCTCTGCTGGAGACAACCCCCCTGCCATGTAAGGGATGGATAACTGGGGGCCTTGTGGATTTGCGTTTGGGAACTCTTTGGCTGTAACTGGGACATCGAAGGACTGTTGGAAGTTAACATGCAGTTCCATAAATCTCAAAGTGGGAGAGAGCTGGGGACTGAGCTCTTCCTGGAGAGAGATGGGCACATCACAGCCCTTTGTGGCAAGGAGGGAGGAAGGAAGCCATGTAAATAAATATATTTATTGTGGTATTTCCTTAGCGTGTGTTTATTCACCTCCGTCCTGTGCAAGTCTTCTAGAGCCAAGTGTGCTGTGCTCTGCCAATGCAGGACTGTGCCAGCAGAGTCCAGTCCTGGCCTCTGTACTGGGAGCTGGAGTACCTGACTGTTGTGGGGACTGGTGGGGCTGCTGCCCTGTCTGTGGTAGCAGCAGATACGTTACAAGCAAAATTATTTGTTACCTCATCTGTGATATACTCCAAGGCTGTTTTCTTTGACTGGCTCTTGCCTGTTCTATTATCAGGGTAATATAAAAGCATATCAGGGTTTCTATTAAAGCTGTAACCAGGGCATATTTGGACTTGGCAGTGACAGACTGGCTCCGTTCAGTACAGCTGTATCCAGCTCCCTTCCAGTCAGTTATGTGTGTTCTTATCTGTGACTGTTATCTGCGTCATTACATGGCCAAGGCTGAGCACTTTTTCCCTTCTAAAGAGGGAAAGGTGTTGAGCTGAGGAACACACCATGAGCTACTTGGTGCTATGGCATCTCTGTGGTGTTTCACTCCTTCCCGTGGAACTCCTGCATCTCCCCCTGCTCCACCTCTGCAGCTTGTTGTTTGTTTCTTCCTTGACACGTTTTCCATCAGAGCAAAAAGGTGAAGAGAAGGTGTGAAGACCTGCAAGAACAAAAACCACTACAGGATCATAATGTACCACAAAAACAGGGTCATCAGATCCTTTGAGAAGGGCTGTCAAAAGAAGGTGAGCAATTGGACTTGTTTCTTACCCCTTTTTTTCTGGGAAAGGAGAGAATGGGGCTTTGCAAAAAGCAGCCTTATCTTTTTTAGATCCTTGCCTCTACGTTGCATGGTGTCCACAGTTGAACAAGACCTGGTGTGTCCCTGGGTCGGTCGGTGTGTGCATCTGTACAATGGGTACCTGTCCAGGTTCTAGGTAACTAGATATGCCCAGGTACTGTTTAATATGTAAACATTGCTCCATGCTGTGGCTGGAGATGGTCCCAGAGGATGGATGGCTTGCCTCTCCTCCAGGATGATGTCCAGTAGGAGACCTGCTCTGGCAGGACAGCCTGGACTCTGTTAGGAAGTGATTTCTGAAGCATTTGCTTCTAGATCTTGTCTTGCAGCGGTGTCTCAGAGCTATGATGTGCCTTGGAGGTGACCATCTTTGCCACAGATAATTCTGGTCTGATAGTCAAGCCAGCCTGTTCTCTGCTTTCTGGAAGAAAAAGCTTCAGTATTATATGCCCAAAATACCTTTGCAGGGGGGTTTGCCAGGTGTTTGTACCTCATGTGTTGGCATGTGATACGCAGGCCATTATGTTGCCATCAGCCTTTTTTTAGGGGTTTAGGGTGTCAGCGATCACTTTCTGAAGGACTACTTTTTTTTTTTTTTTTGGTTCTTAGCAGAATTAGCTAAAACAGCTCTTTCCCTTCGTTTCTGGCCCCTGGTGCAACAAGGGGGTGCAGGTGTCATTGGTGTAATTGAATGCACCTTCCTGAACTGAGCACACAACAAAGAGGACTTTGAAGAAGGCAAGGAGTACCAATAACAGAGACCTTTGCCCAAAGCTGCTGCTTGGAGAGGGTTGTGCTGTGATACAGCCTTTGTTCAGAGCACTGCACATGTTCTTAGGTCTGTTTATTGTGGAGTAGCCCCACATTGACCCATTTTTTTTCCTTCTCTAGTGCCCCTTGGGCATGGAGAATTTTATCCTGAAAGTCTGCTGCAAATGTATAGCCTTGGGCTGAGGAAAGGACACAGTCTGTGTTCCTCCAGCTCCTTCCCTCACAAGACTCCAGCCCTGAGGAGACTTCTCTGAAATAAAATGGAGCCTGTGTTTATGTGTGCTTTGGCAGAGCTGCCCAAACCAGGAACACACCTACAAAGCCAAAATAAAAATTTGGATGCTCACGTGGAGCTCCAGTTGAGGGGTACAGCAGAAGCGAGCAACATCCTCCCTCCAGGCACTAGCCCCTGCTCTCTGGGCGCTGCAGTATTCCACACTTTGGGAAAGGCTGCACTTAGGGAAAGAGACCTGTAGCCATCATTTTGATGATATTGGCCCACTTTTTGGCAGTTGTGGGGTTGGTGATACAGAAGGGGCTGCTAAGGTGCCAACCTAAAACCTGCACAAGTCTAAGTCAGGTTCTCAGGGAAGGGGCTTGTGTTTGCCCTGGTTGTTCCTTGCACTGCCTACTGTGCCAGTGGGCATTCCCTAGCTTCCTGCAGAGTTCTTCCTTCCAGATGGACAATCACTTTACTAGGATAGAAACTCAACAGCTATTGGAAGGTGAAGATGACACAGATCAAGTTGGGAAATGTGGATGCAGCTTGCATGATAGTGTAGGAACCAGTTTGCCCCTGCTCTGATCTTTGTCAGTGTTAAAGGCCTGGGGATTTCCCTTGGCCAAGGTGGGCAGGAATTGTGCCACCAGGAGGAGCAGAGGCTGCCAAGGGGTGACTGGAGTCTTCCTTCCTATAGGGAATTGAGATTTGAACCTGTGGAGATTGGCCTGGTGTTTACTAGGAGGGATGCCACACCATGGGCAGAGTGTCCCCAGGAGAACAGAGGCAGGTTGGCTGCCCTGGACCATCCCGTGTCCTGTACCAAATGGGCTGGGATTGCTTAGGGTTCAGGTGGCAGCACTTGTTCTGAACAGCCTTTCCTGCTGTTTCCTCCACACTGGAAATACCCAGACTAAGCACTGTTTTTTGCAGAGAGTGAGCAGAGTGGACGTGGTCAATGTGAAGAATATCTGAAGTTGATAAAGCTTCCTGGTTTCTGAGTATCAGTGTTAACACCTTCACCCCCCTGTGTGGTAAATTCATCTCCATGTGTACAGTTCTTTAGCCCCATGGTCAGTCTGGATGATGGCTGCCATGACTGCCTCCCCACCACTGGAACATTCATCTCTCTCTGGCTCCGAGTTGCTCTTTACACAGGACATCTGTACTCAAGAGAAGCCAGATACCTTTTGGCTTCCAGCAAGGAAGAAAGTTTCAGGCTCAGAGAATTTATCTGGATGAATCTTGAGTCTCTTTAGCATATTTTTTTTGGGGGGGGGGGGTGGGGGAGAGGGAAGAGAAAGATGATCTGTGAGAGATGATCGATTTATTGATTTTAGTTAATTTCAACTTTTGCCTTTCACCCCGAAACCCTACTGCCCGTGTCATGAGAGAGCAATGTGGGCTACTCCCACACGGTGGCACTACTTGCCTGGCTGAGGGGCTATCTGGCTGTGTCCCATGCATGTCTCTTCGGCCTGGCCACTGGGACTGCCCACGGGTTGCCCAGAGAAAGACCTGCAATGGGGCTGCTGGGTTGTCGTGAGAGCAGTCGAATGGACCTTGGCATCTCTCTCTCTGGTCCTATGCATGTAACGCAGCTGCTTGGTGGGTCACAGATCTATCTAGTTGACCTCCTGCTCCTCCTTGCGGGATCTTGGGGAGGGAGAGGACTACTGGGTTATGCCAGCTTTGAAAAACATGGTATGATAAGACCAGTCCTGCTCATCCCCAGCTAGCTCAGAGCAGTAATTCTCAAATCTGCTTCTGTCATCATGATGACACCTCCTGGTACCTCCTGTTGCTCTTGTTTTCCCTGCTTCAGCTCTTCCCTGGGCCCCTCTTATTTCTTGTCCCTTCTGCTGTGCTGAACTACTTTTTCCAAACATGAGCTCTCTGTAGCACCTCCAACAAGCTCCGCCAACATCTTGGTCCTCCAACCCTCTTCATCTCTCCCAACATCCCAATAATTCCCCTGCACTCTGCTTTTTCCTGTGTTCCTCCTTGTGCTTGCCATGGGTCTTTCTTGCCTTACTGTACATGAGTCTAGAGCTCATTAGTGGCTGTATTTTGCTTTTGTTCCTTTTTGTTCCTTACTGTGCTGTGTCTGGGGACGTTTTGGTAACAGTGATGGGCCTGGGCTTGCAGATCAAAGAATCACAGAATGGTTAGAGTTGGAAGGGACCTTAAAGATCAGTCAGTTCCAACCCCCCTGCCCTGGACAGGGACACCTCCCACCAGACCAGGTTGCTCAAAGCCCCATCCAGCCTGGCCTTGAACACCTCCAGGGATGGGGCATCCACGACTTCTCTGGGCAACCTGGGCTAGTGTCTCACCACCCTCACAGGAAAGAATTTCTTCCTATGGCCAGGGCATCGCTGCTGGTCCTGTGCTGCTGTACTGGACAGGCTGGAGCTCTGGTGTGAACTTGAGTCAAAGGGACTGTGACCTATGAATGAGTCCACATGGGAGCAGGACACCCCAAAGTGTCTGTGGCTGTGAACATGTTCACACCAGAGCAGGTACATCTTGCAGTGCCTGCCCTCCTTAGCGTTCTGGGGAGAGTAGCAGGGAAACCCTGGCAATGGCTGCCCAGCTCCAGGTGCAAGAAGTATCCCAGGGAAGTACAGCTGGGCACTCCTCTGTGGCCATCCCGAGTCCTGGTGTGACTTACCCAGCTGACTGGGCTGGAGCAGGATGGTGCTGAGGGTCAGGATTTGGCTCCTCTCCCTTTGGGGAGCAGTCTTGAGTTCGTAGGTCTGATCAGCCCACGCAGCAGCTAAACTGGGTCCCTGCCTGCCTTTTCCTCTCGAGCGTGTCTGTTTGTTTGTTAAATAATGTAGCGACGGAAGGTTCCTTGAACTAAATTTATCTTCCCGTGTAGCTATGGGAACGGCCGGTGGTGACGCGGGGGCGTGCAGTCGGGTGTGCTGCCAGGCTCGGGGCTGGCATGGCTGAGCCCACCTTCTTTCAGCAGAGGCTGCCCTGTGTGTGGGGGGCTTCACCTTTAAACTTTTCTCAGACAGCCTTATTTTCTTAGACTCTTCTTTAGCCAGCAGCGAGGTTGTCCTTTTTAACCTGGGAGGCCTTGAGAAGGATGGAGTGTTTGGAGGAAGGTGTGGGGTTTGAGAGCAGCCGGAGGTGACACAGGAGAACAGGAACCAAAGGATACTGAAGCTCCATGTCCTGCCTCCAGCATGGCTCATGGAGAAAAAACTATGGCAAGGGCAGGTGCCTACAGTTTCATACTGTTCAAACCTGTACTTATTGGTACATTGGGAAAGGGCTCTTTATGAGGGAGTGGAGCAATAGGACGAGGGGTAATGGTTTTAAACTGAAAGAGGGGAAATTTAGATTAGATATTAGGAAGAAATTCTTTGCTGTGAGGGTGGTGAGATACTGGAACAGGTTGCCCAGAGAAGCTGTGGATGCCCCATCCCTGGAGGTGTTCAAGATCAGGCTGGATGGGCCTTTGAGCAACGTGGTCTAGTGGAACGTGTCCCTGCCCAGGGAACTAGATGATCTTTAAGGTCCCTTCCAACCCAAACCATTCTATGATTCGATCTCCAGCTCAGAAGCTTCCCAAATAAAGCACGGTTTCCCACAGGTATAAAATGGCTGCCTTAAAGGAGCTGAGGAGAACCCCCCCCTCTTATTGTCATTCATTCAGTGTCCTTCCCTGAATCGTGTTGTTACCCAGGTGGGTGGGGATGGAGGAGGAGGTGTGTGGGTGGCCAGCACAGCATTGATCCTTTGACTCAAACACTTCATTTATCCTGGAAAGGCATGAGACCACGTGACAGAAACCAGTGCCTTTGGTGGTATCACCAAACATGCGTAGCGTGTGTGTTGCCCGAAAGTCAGAGTTGAGCAATGAAGCCCTGTGGACAGAGAGTGCCCCATCCTGCAGGATAAGGACTTTGCTACCTCCTTTCCCCCATGGCCAGACTTACAGATGTTACTGCAGAAGCTACTTTCACTGTTGCTCTTAGAGATAGAAAGGACGTGTCTATAAAACTGGTTTTTCTGCAGTCTGTAGATGCTGCCTCTGTGTCCTCCTGATTTCCTGTCCAGTTGAATCCTGTTTTGTTTTCAGCTTGTGTTTCTAGATCTCAGGGCTGTTTCTGTGACCTCTCTTGACATTTTCAGTTTGTGCTGTTTACTGTGTTTTCAGGTCAGTACCGTGGGTGGTAACACTTGAGCTTGAAGGTTAGCTCCCTTATCTCCCTCCATTCATGGTTTGAAAGTAGCATTTTTTATCTCTATTCATCTTTGGTTTTTTTGCTTTTTGACATCTCGCCAGCGGATCCTCAAACCACAGGACTACACCCCCATCTCATTTAATTGTCCATAGAGCAGTTGAGGAGATTGATACCAGGATATCCCAAAGAGTTGAGATTTCCTTTCACAATGTTCGGGACACTTGCATTAGCTTTTATGAAAGCCATCTTGGGGAGCTGCCATGCTTCTGATCATGTAGCTTTATCCCAAAAGCCAGTCATCTTTGAAAGCATCTACCCTGGGCAAGGAAAGCAGCAGACCGTTATTTTGTTCCCCAAAGCTGCTTCTAAAGCAGGAAATGTCCACACCTCCTTCAGGCTTGATCTCAACGCTCTTCACAGCACATATGTGTAGAGCTAGTAATCTTAGCTGATGCTGCTCCTCTTTGCACCTTGTTTATTCCACCGCATTGTAACTAGCTCCGGGGTCTGAGCTTTATCCCTAAAACTACTTGACCTTTATTTTATTTTTTTTTTAAAAGATTATTTACAGCCATCGCCGATGTTTGTCCTGTCACGTGCAGAGCCCTGGGGCTGGACCGCAGCTCCGGGAGGGAGCCCGTGGCAGAGCCTGTGCAACTCCGAGCTCCTCCTCGTTAATTCCTGCTGCCTGGGGGAAGGAGAACATGTTTGCAGGATGCATGGAAAACAGGCGTTAGCGACAGGAATGGGCTTTGCTAAACGAGTAGGTGGTGAGCTAAGGGCAGCTTTGATGCAAGCATCAATCGGCAGAGATCCCTGAGCCTACGGAAGTATTTAACAACTTGTGAACAGTGAGCAGGCTTCACATCTCACCTCGGCGTGTCTCACATTACCAGCAAGGCAAAAAATATCCTCTTTACAGCAATACATGGGTCTTTTTGGCATTTCTTGAGCTGACTTGTTTTCCTCAGTGGAAAGAAGTAACACAGAAAGCGGTTCTGTGATGGAGCATTTCCTAAATGGATGTAACTTGGCAAACAGTGCAGCTATTAATTTTCCTCAGATAAGCTGGTATCAAAGTACCTGGCTTTGAACCTTGGCACCTCTCTCCTGCATCTTTCAAAGCTTGCTCAACAGTGCCTGTGCCAGAAGGTTGATGCCATAGTAGTTTGGGGGGGATTAAGTTGTGTAAAAGATAAATACTTATGGCAGGGGAAGAGGTCAGAAAAACATCTCAAAGATAAGGCTGTTTAGCAAAGCTTTCTCCTCCCAGAGCTCTCTGTGTCCTCCCTGTCGGTACCATGCTGTGCCCCATGAAGTCCTAAGGCTGCAGCCAACAGCCCTGGCAAGGCTTGGGGGGCATGGTGCAAGGAGCCAGGGAAGAGCAGTGCTGTGTTTCCCATGGACTCTCGCTGCTGTGAGCATCGTGGTTCTCTTCATCCAACCCCTGAGCTGGGAGCTTTAGTGCTATGTTTTGTGGGCAGCTTCTCTCTGCTTTCTAAAAATTTCCCATGGGGAAGGGTAACTGCACTCAGGGGCAGCTCAAGATAAAAGAAATTCTCTCTTTGTACATGACTGGGCTGCCTTTACAGTGTGTTTTGCTTTGGTTATTCCCTTTTTTTTTTTTTTTTGAGGCTTTTACTCAGCTGCATCTGCCCGTGACCTGTATGGTAAAACTCACCTATTTTCAACTGCAGACTTACAAGCCAGAAATCAGCACATGTGGCTCACGTGGAATGCTCACCACCCTCTGGAAGAGGGGATGTTTCAGTTTCAGGAAGGAGGCCATAACCCACAGCAAGACACTTATTTGTGAGCAGGCCCTGGGACATCAGCTACAGGGGTCTCTGGTAGCCAGCTCGGCCTAAGGAGGTGGAAATTTAGTGGAAATTGTGGATTGTGGCTGCCCCATCCCTGGAGGTGTTCAAGACCAGGCTGGATGGGGTTCTGAGCAACCTGCTCTAGTGGAGGTGTACCTGCCCAGGGCCAGGGGGGTTGGAACTAAGTGACCTTTAAGTTCCCTTCCAACTCAAACCATTCTGTGATTCTATAATTAGCAGACTCCTGGCAGCTGCAGTTCTTCACATCTCTAGAGGTTTAGTGCTGGGAGCCACTTTCACCTTCCAGTGGCTTTGCAGCAGAGAGGTCCTTCCCCTTGCCGAGGAACGTTCCTGGTCCCATATTGCCTGTTCTCTTCACCTTGAAAACAAGGAGATAATATTTTTTTCCATCTGCTACCTCTTACCTGCCAGCGTCTCCTGGGTGCAGGCAGCCTGTGCCTCCTCTGCCTTGCACAGGCCAGCGGCTGGACTTGGGTGGGGTGAAAGGACCTGCCAGTTGGCAATCTAGAAAAACCATTAAAATAACCAGAGCAGAAGGCCAACGATGTTGGGTTAAGTCGTGGGGAAGATCAGAGGTTAATTGCCTCCTCACCTACCCATGCTCTGTGAGATGCGGTGCTTGGCCTCCCCTGCAGCTGGGGGGAAAATCCAAAAGCAAAGGGCAGCACCCTCATTCCTGTAAAAGTGTACTGGAATGGCTCAAAGGGCATGGGGGCATCACAGTCCTGGATGTGATCTTCCTGTGGCTCTCCAAGGCCTGCAGACTCCCTGGGCTTCTCTGCACCTTAGAAAATTCTGAAGACTGGGATTGCTCTCACACACACCCCCCAAAAAAGGAAAAGGCTAAAAATTTGGGTAATGAAAAATGCATCTGTTGCAATAATCTTGGGAGCACCTGCCAGCTGGTGGTGTGGGACTTTGCTCCAGTGACCTGAGAAACCTGGAGAGAGACAGCTTTTCTAGGAAAGTGCGTTCAAGGCAATCACGCTCTTTGTGATGTGGGTCTTGTCCTGGTTTTCGCCTTTTTCAGCAGGCTGGACATCCCAGAAATAGACGGTGCACACGTTCTGTGAAAAAAGGCACCTGCCTCAAGGAAAGATTAATTCTTGAGTGTGGGAAAAGCTTCATCAAAGCACAGTTTTCCTCTGAAATCCTAAAGCAGAGGTAAGAGATCTTCTGCAAACCCCAAAGTGTTCCTGGTTTCTCTGCTTACAGGAGGAACTTTTTGTTTCTTCCAGAGTCCTAGCACACAGCAGAGAGCTTGGAGGGGCTTGGCCTAGGATCTTCTAGACATGAACCTAGGCTAGCAGCTGCCAAAATGTTGGTGCCCTCAAGTGTACCCTGAACATGGAGACAACAGGCTGGCAGGCTAGAGTGCTCGGGATGACTGGGGAGTCTACCTAATGTGGTTGCAGCTCAATTTGTCCATGTGAAAGTGTTTGGGGTCTTCTGGTCTTCACCTCTTCTGTGCAGCACAATGCTGCTTAATCATCACTCGGCAGTGGAGATGCCTGAAGCTTTTCTAACTCAAATTATGGAAAAATCTGATTGTGATGCTAATGTAATGCCTGGAAAATCAAACATCCATGTTCTCTTCACAGGTATCATGAGTTTCTGAGATAAACACCTTTTATAACTCTCCTGATAATTTCTGAGCTGTTATTCAAGCCCAGCCAGGAAACTGCTTTCTAGCAATCTCTGGTGTACCCAAAGGTCTCTGTCTCCTGCGGTGCCACGGAGTTCATTCTGACCTGTTTCCCTCATATCTTTCTTTAAAGACCGCAATATCCTTTAAAGCACCTTTAAACAACCCTCTTCTAGGAGGCTACAGAAAGCCATGAGATTGCGGACTTTTCCTCTGACTGAAGGTGTTTTCTGAAGAGGAAGGAGCTGGTTTCTCACTACCCCTCACCTCCATTGCAATGTCTCCCCTTAAAACCAGAAAATCTGGGCACCAACGGTCTCATGGCAGTGTCCAAGCTGTGTGATTCCAGGTAGGGCCACCCCCAAGGCTTTGGGAGGATGGGAAGCCTTTGGAGGAAAAAAAAAAAAAAAAGCCAAGCATCATAGATGCCCTGAGGTGAAACCATGAAGCCAGAGTGTGGCCACCAGTGGGGACATCAGGTGGGACCTGGGGCACAGGTAGGACGGAGAGTGCATCTCTCGTTCCCACCACCACAGTCCATGACTTGAGCTGTTGCTTAGCCCAGCCTGGGAGTCAGGATTTGAAGTGCCTGGGAGCAGCCCCTCTCTGTAGTACCTCCTCTGCTGCTCCTCAAAAGACAGGTGGGAAGAACTTGTTCTCTTCCATTCCAGCCCTGGCTTGCTGAGGGGCTGGGAGGCTCCGGCACAGCGCGGGAGGCAGCAGGGAGTGTGCTGTGGCTGGGTGGAGGAATGTGGAGGTTCTTTCCAAGTGCCTCAGCCCATCAGGAATTTGGCCTGAGTTTTCTTTCCCCTCCTGCCTCTGCTATCTGAGTCCTTCCCAGAGGATGCAGGCAGAGATGGGCTCTCCCAGTGCCTGTCCCAATACTTCTCAGGAAACTTGCACGGATTATTTGCTGCCACTTCAGATTCTGTGCTAGGGGCAGGAGCGAGAGGCAGGTCAGGGATACCAGGAGGTGCCGAGCTCTGCTTGCCTGGAGAGTTTTAGGGAGGCAGGAGGTGGGTCTGTCCTTTTGCCCACCCCCCTGCCCTGGGCATCCCTCCCCAGTGCTCTGCCAGGGAAGAGGCTCTGCTCATGGAGGGCACCGGTCGGGCACTGCTGGGTGTCATGGGTGGGGGTGACAGAAGAAGAAGTTGGGACTTTCTGCATATTTCTCACAACCAGCCGATGAGGTTGCAGCCCTTGGCCCAGGTGCAGCTGCAGGTTTGGGTGTGCTGAGTGTTTATAGCGCCTCTATTGCCTTTAAAGATAAGGGCACATTAGTATTTTATTGCTCCCCCCTTGCCCCCCCTTCTTCATCTGAGGCATTATCCATAGCAAGAAGAGAGAGGAAGGACTCATTTCCTTATGGTGGGGGATTAGTCGTTGCAGCCTGGCCCTCCATTGAGGGGCTGCAAGGCTCCCTGCTCCACCACCCATCCTGTGAGGCAAAAGCTCCGGCCTTTGAGCACTGAGGAGGAAGCCATTCCCCCCCCCCCCAGCCCTCTTTCCATCCTTCCTCTGCTTCCCCCCTGGCTGCTCATCCCCCTTCCATCCCGCTCCTGTCCTGAGCAGGGGCTGTGCTCCTCCGTGGCTTCCCTGTGGGAAAACCCAGAGCACCTTCAGCTTTTCCCACTGAGTCAGTGAGGAGCAAGAGGTGACTCGAGGGGCAAGAGGGGACCTGAGGGGCTGGCTCGGATCCATCACTTCACTGGCTCATGCTTGCCATCAGCAGAGCTGCCTCCTGGGGCAGCCTGGACTCCTGTCCTCTCTGGCCCTGGGCTGGGCCACCTCCAGCCTGCCCTCGAGGACCTGGCTTATCGATAGTGGGGAACGTGGCTATTGCATGAGGTGGAGATAACCACCACCACCACCACCATGTCGGTGCACTCGCTGTCCTTCCCTTCCCTGTCCTCTGCTCCTGCACATGAAGAAGTGGAAAATCCTTTTCATCCTGCCTTGCCACAAAGCCAAGTTTCACATCTTTGGGTGCGTTCAAGCTAAAAACCAGGAAAGCGGGAGAGGAGAAACCTTCCCCTCCCTGCACCCACCCATTCTTAATGCCCACCTTGGCATGGCCGGGAGCACAGGGGGCTGGGGAAAGGCTCGCTCCTTTTTTGGTGTGATGCTTGTCAGCTCCTCTCCTGCTGTGCCACTGCTGAAGCCGACATGCTGCACCCATGGAATGGGCATCTGGCCTTGCACAGGTGAGCAAGAAACCCATGAGGTTGTTGGGGACATTGGGGACCCCTTGCAGTGCCTCTGCCCTGCGCTCCTCTGTCCAAACCAGGGGTTTTTCTGAACCCCAGCTCCTTGCTCTGCCTGCTCTTGCCTGCGCCTCTCTCCTCTGGTGGTGGTGGGGAATATGGGAGGGAAGCCGTGCAAAAACTGACTCCTCTAAACCCAGAAATCTTCCCTCTGCTGCTTGAATTAAAGTGTTAATAGACACTGTGTTAATAAATACGGCAATTAAACTCAGAATCAAGCGTTTCAATTACCCCTTTGTTTAATTAGCGGGGCCCCCGCCCGCAGACACAGGCAGTGCTGTCTGGCCCCCCAGCCAAGGGTGGGAGGCGAGGGGAGAGGACACGGGGTGCAGGAATTCCTCCTCTTCAGAGGCGCGACCTCTTGTACCAACTATTTTCTCGCCTCCTCTCTGCATCAGCTGCCCAGGAACAAAACATTTATGGCTGAAGGACTTAAGTGAACTCGTGGAATCTCCTGGGGTCACGCTCTCCATCCTCTGCTCCCAGGGCGTTGCTTCTTCCCAAAGTAATAAATAACTCTGCCGGTCCTGGGCTGAGGCGGCGCGTTGGCCATGGAAAGGGGGTGTCTGGCCTTTGCCTTGAAATCCATCCTGGTCCCCTCCAGGGAGCATCACCCTGGGCTGGGTCCCCAGGTAGCCCCTTGGTCCATGAGAAGGGGAGAAAGGATGACTCTGTTATCAGGAGTGAATTAACCCCACAACAAACATGGTTTCACTGGTGCAAGGGTAACAGTGGTGATGTCTGAGCAGGAAATGTGGTCCTCTCCTCTCTGGGACCTAATCTAAATTGCTTTAGAAGGGGCCAGCAAGTGGTCCAAAGCCTCCTGCTCCCTTGGGGACAGGAAGCCAGGGCAAGGGAGCCCCTGCGCAGCCCTGTGCTGAGGCTCTCGCCTCTGGTAGTGGGACATCAGAGAAGAGATGGTGGTTTAAAGGTACTTGCTCCGTGGTGGGTTGGGCTGCCTGTGCTTCCTCTCCACCTCACATCCCCAGCATCATCCGGTGCCACCAGCTGTCGTGCTGCTGTGCAGGGTTGCCACCACACAGCATGTCCTGCTGCTGCTGAGGGGTCATGTGGGGCAGTCTTGGTTCCTGCCTGCCCATCCCTTGGAGATCACTGCTGGGGTTTTTCCTCCCAAAACAGCCCCTGCAAGGACCCGCAGGATCAGGACCCACCTATGAGAGCCCCTCTGCAGCTGTGCTGGGGTGCACAGCCTCTGCCGTGGCCAGCAGCTA
Organism: Scolopax mira; assembly: GCA_004320125.1. Lineage (NCBI taxonomy): Eukaryota > Metazoa > Chordata > Aves > Charadriiformes > Scolopacidae > Scolopax > Scolopax mira. Next base: position 32,208 of record BJBW01009527.1, on the reverse strand, counting down.
CCTTGGGTGCTCGGGACCATGTTGCTTCCTGGGTGCTGGTGCTCCCAGCATCCTGGGGTGGAGATGTGGTGATGCTGGGGCTTTCCCCACTGCCTGGGGACCATGATGTGCCACATGAACACAGGGGCAGCGAATCCCCATGTGGGCACCTTAGTCCTGGTGATACCTGCACCCCTAGAAGAGAGTAGGGCTGGAGGAGGAGGCTAGAGGGGGGTGCATTGCCTGCTGTTAGCCTCTGGGGAATCGTGCTTGCCCCCATTTGCACCCTCACAGTGGTGGCACATGGCAACCTCCTAGTGTGGTGCCCAGGGAGAGTGACATCCCCCAACAGCGCTCCCACCCCCCTAGGCTCCCAGGTGGCAAAGCCACAGGGTGGGGAGGGACAGGCCAGAGCAAGAGGAAGAGGGGGAGAGCCCTCTGCCTTATGGACCAACCAGGTGGGCCAGTGCAGCCCCCACCACAGCCCACCCTGCTGGGGGACCTGCCAGGGCCCCTCACTGCCAGAGGAAAGCTCAGCCAACAGCCTGGCTAGAAACACAGATTTATTGCGACATCAGTTTGCAACAAGCGGCAAGTCCGGACCCGTGCGGAGGCCCTGACCCATTTGTGATGCCTCTGTGGCCAGCGAGTCCCTGGAGGCACAAGCCCACCCATCCCCATATCCAGGCAGGCTTGCTGGGACTGCGGGCTGGGGTCCAGCTGTGCCAGGGGCTGCCTGTGGGCTGGCAGCATGGAGGAGAGAACAGAAGCCAGATTTGGGGTCTTTCACTGATGTGAGCTGGGATCTCTGAGGATCCTGGGGAGGCAGCCGGATCAACCTCTCCCCCCACCCCAAGCCTGCGAGCGAGAGTGCTCGAGATGCTGCTGTGTCCTCTCTTCTTCCCACACTCCCTTGGTGCCAGCCTGGATGCCCCGGGGAGCTGGGAGAGGTGCCAGCCTGGTTCTACCTGCAGCCTCTACACGTATCCTGTCAGGTTGTAGGAGTTGACCTCGCTCTTGGTCTTCTGCGTCTGGCCGACGGAGGGCCGGGGGCTCTTGCCCACCAGCAGCCGGGGCTGGTAGGTGCTTGTGTAGGTGGCTGCCGGGTCCCGGGAAGGGCAAGAGGTGCAGAGGATGAAGCCACCGATGAGGGAGAGGAGGGAGGAGATGATGCCCAGGTAAAGCGCCTCCCCGAGCTCAAACTTTATACTGTCGGGGAGGACGGGGTTGTGGAAATCCCGCAGCACCACGTGGATGTTCCACACCAGTGGGATGAAGCAGAGCAGCCCCCCGAGGATGAAGACCACGCCGCCCGCCACTGCCACCCGGTCCTTGCCTGGGGAGCCCTGGCTGAAGACGGTGCACCTCATGCCCACCACGGCGAGGAGGCAGGCGAGGGAGGAGACAGCGCAGGAGCTCACCATCAGGGCTTGGGCTGCCTGGATGTCGGGGGGAAGGTTGAGCAGGGAGCTGTAGATGTCGCACTGGGTGATGCCTGTGCTGTACGTGGCACATTCCATCCACAGCCCCTTGGTGAAGCTCACGGCCGTCACGATGCTGGAGCCGATGTAGGAGCTGGTCTTCCAAGTGGGCAGCAGGGTGGCCGCCAGCGTGCCGATGCAGCCCAAGAAGGCCAGGGTGTAGCCCAGCAGCTGGAGCCCCATGGACACCATGGTGGGGGGCTGGCTGTCACCTCCCTGGGGTTCGTGGCTTCTCACCCAACTTGCCAGGGGCTCGCTCCCACCCGCTTACCTTCCCATGGCCCTGCCGGCCGCTCCGCCGGCTCTGCCGCAGCTCCACCCTGCTCCCGGGGGGGGGTGCTGGTTTTGTGTGGGCATCGGTGCGGGGGTGGGAGCCGGAGGGGAGGAGGAGAGGTTACCTGCAAAGAGTGGAAAGCCATCCCTCCCCGATTAACGATTGACCCAAGCCTGCGGAGGAGCGCCAAGCGCCCTTTCACCTCCGCTATCTCCCCAGCCAGGCTTCAGGGAGGCAGAGCAGCACTGCCCGGGAAGGACGCCAAAGCCCTCCCTTGCGCCGGGGCGGTGGGCAGGGATGGAGAGTCTGGCCAGTGGCCGGGAAAGCACCCGCTGCCTTCCCCAAGGGGGGAATGAGTGTGTGGAGTGTGTGGAGCGTGTGTCCCTTGTCTGCTGCGATGCCCAAAAATCTACAGCTGCGCCCTGTTGCTTGGGACCTGCCAGGGGGGATTTCAGGTGGTGGCCCTGAGGTTCTATCAGGTGAAGAAAGGGGAAATGGGGGTTTGTGCCTCCTCCCCATCTGCGTGAGGCTCATCTGAGGTGTCTGCAGCCACCCACCCTGAACTGCCGGCGGGACAACAGGATGCGCCCACCTGAGGCTGAACAATGTTTATCAATCTTTTTGTGCTGCTGGGGACAACAATGGAGAGACATGCACGTGACAGGGACGCCTGCATCCCCAAGAGAGCCCAGAGGTCCACGGAGGGCAGAACTCCATCATGGGGAAGCGCGCTGGCAGCACCTCAGGGATGCTTCCCTGGTGACCCATCCCTGGGTGGGGTGAGCACATTGGGGTGCAGCCCGTGCTCACTGCTGTCAGCGGGGATTTTTCTGCTGGTGCCATCTCCTGCCTGCAGTCTGGGAGGTGGGGGTGGGGGTGTGCGTGGTTGGCAGAGGCAGTGGAGTGGGGTGGTTTTGTCTTCCCTCTGCCTTGTTTCAAAATTCCACCCCCTCCCATGGCATCTTGTAAAACCAGGCTGAGCCCACACCACACCGTGCTGAGGCAACGGCCAGCAGCCTCCTGCCCTGGGAATGCTACTGGCTGAGAGTGCCACCACCACCTGGCACCTCTGCTCCTCTCCCCCCCCCCCCGGCCCATCCCCCCCCCCCAACATCCCAAATGCTTGGGACCAAAGTTTCCCAACTTTCTGTCTCCTTCCCCATGCACTAACCAAGACCTCCCGCTCCATCTCAGGGGTGCTGCTGCAAAGGAGACACCTGGGGTGCCGGCAAAACGGCACAGGAGGGTGATGCCGGAGCTCTGCGGTACTTACGGAGGTGGCTGGAGACGTGTGGGACCGAGGGTGGCCATGGCCAAGGGTCACCCAGGACTGGAGGTGGCTGCTCAGGGCAGGGAGAGTGGCCGGGGCCCCAGCCCAGGGGATCAGGGGCTGTGAATTGTTTAGCTACGGCTTTGCAAAATCCACCTGCAAATCTGAGCCCGGATCAGAGGCTTATTGCAGACCAGAATTAAACCCTTTCGGCCTCGGGAAAGATTGGGGAGCTGGGATGCCTCGTTTTGCTTGTTATCTATTAATTATCAGGGTAGGTTTGCCTAGGTGGGTCAGGTCTGTGTGGCTTGCTGTCACCTTGCTGGCCAGCCTTGGCGGCCAGCGGGTGACTGTGTGCCACCGTCCTTCTGTCCTTTTTGGCCGGTGTCACCCGTGCTGGGCTCGGAGGGGCAGTGAAATGCCAGCGGGTTGAACTCCCTGTGCCCACAGGGTGAGCTCAGGCTTTCGGTTTGCTCCTCCTGGCCCTGCTTGTCTTCCCCGGGGTTTGTTGTTGTAAGACTCCTGGCCCAAATGAGGAGCAAATGGAGAGGGTAATGAGGGCTGTGCTGGCCCCGTGCCCCCTCCCGCTCACCGGCTGCCGCAGATGGAGAGGGGCAGGGAGGGCCCCTGGAGACAAATTGTGCTCAGAGCTGAGCAGGGTCCGGCTGGCATTTGGACAAGGAGTGTTTGGATGCTGATAGCAGAGCTACAGCAAAAGACCATTTGCTATTTTCTTTCCTTGTCCCAAATTGGAACCCTCCCAGGAGCAGGAGGTGACCTGTCTGGCAGCGGCATCTCACCTCGAGCACTCGGGGCAGGGACACGATGCGTGGCAGTGCCAGGGGTTGAGCCTCGCACCCTCATATCAAGGAGCTTTTCTGTACCTCCTGGCATGGTCCACATCTCAAAAAGCCAAAGGAGAGGGCAGGGAGCATGGGCAACAAAGCAGGAACAGGGCCTGGCAGCTCCCTGGAGCAACCCAAGCAGAAGCCAGGGATGCCTGAGCACGACCATTGCCCTGCCCGTGTCTGGGGTCCACCCCTGCCACCCGTTTTCCCTCTCTGTCCTCTCTTGAGCGTGCCATCACCCGCCTCCTGGTTGCTCTGTGCTTGCCACCGCTGCAGCCCACCACACTGTCCCCATCATGTGCCCATCACCCTGTCCCCAGGGCGTGCCCACCACATGGTCCTCATCATGCCCATTGTGCTGTCCCAATCCCATGCCCACCACGCCATCCCCATCCCATGCCCATCATGCTGCCTCAGCACTCCCCATCCCTTCCCCCCATTCCCCCCCCCCCCCCCCCCCCCCCCCCCCCTCCCCCCCCCCCCCCTTATGCAAATGGTTACAAAGAGCACTTAATCATCCTTGTTCATCCTTGTTAATTGTCTCTGCCCTCCCCTGTTCCCTCCTGGGGATTTTCTCACAAATGGTGTCTAACTTTTCCCTTCTGTGTTTTGTTTTTCCACCAGGGATCGCAGCCCCTCCGCCCCAGCCTCCCCCCAACCCTCTGTTTACACAACTGGGACAAATTTCACACCCTGGGGACCCGCTGTCCCCGCACCCCTAGTCCCTCGCTCCCCTGCCCCAAAGAATTTGTGAGTCACTGGCCGGGGCAGGGCTATAAAGTTGTCCTCACCCAGGCTCTGTAGCTGTCGGAGGGGACACTGTTGACTGCCACCATGGAAGCTGCTGCCTGCTGCCTGCCTTCCCACGGGCTCCGTGTGCCTGTGGCCAGTGCTTGCCCAGCCCCAGGGCTGGAGCAAGGGGGAAGGTATTGGGGTGCTGGGCGGCCTGGGAGGACTGGGGTAGGCAGGGGAGAATGGGAGATGGGGATGGGGAAGGCTCCAGCTGGATTTGGGTGAAGGCTTGGTGGCTCCTTAGTCTGATTGAGACACCCTTGATCCTGATGGGGACCCCCTTGATCCTGGTGGCCTCAGGTGGGAGGGAGGATGCAGAGCCTGGGGAGTGATGCTGGGTGCTCCCAGGGTGCTGGGGGGGCTGGAGCTGGACAAGAAGCACTGGACGCAAGGTGCTCATGCACCCCCATGTCCCCAGCACCCCAGCCACGCAGCCGGGCAGGGGCTGAGCCGGGAGGGTGAGACTGTGGGGCTGGGGGTGTGTGTCTGTGGTTGGAGGGGGGGAACAAGGCAAGGGGGGAGCAGGCCAGGGTGGGCGGCCATGATGCTAAACCTTCTCCCCACACCTAGATCCCTGCCTCTCTGGAGACCATGGCTGCCCCAAGCGGAGGAGGGAACCAGGCACCAGAGGGAGCAGACGGATGCTGTGAGTTTTACATTCCCTGCTGGGTGTCCCATCCCATCCTCCCCCCACAGCCTCAGTTTCCCCCCTGGCAGGGTTAGGGTCCCTGTTTGGCAGAAAACCAGCCTCTTACCCCAAACTCCTCCAGTCCTGGTGCTGCAATGGGGCAGGACCGTGCCCGCCTGCCCTGGTGCATCACCCCCCCCTGCCCCATGCAGCCTGGTCGTGGCAGGGCCAGCCAGGTCTCCCCCGGGGCAACCATGGGGCCTGAAAGGGCTGCCTGTTCCCAGCCTGGCAAGCATTCCTCAGGGGGTTAGCGGGACGCCTGGGCACAAGCTCGTGAGCACGGGAGGAGATTACACTGGCAAAGAGCCTGTCAGGAAGGGGGGGAGGGGGGAGATGCCAGCTCCCATTGGGGGGGGGTATGAAGGACTTAAATCCAGGGGCAGTGGAGGGGGGAGAAGCCAGCTCCAAGGGGGCTGTGGGGCATCACCCTGGAGATGGCAGAGAAAGGGTCCCTGCCCTCGCTGCCAGCTGGGGCCCCCTGTAAGCCCCCACCACGGTGGAGAGGAGGGGGGGCAGCAGAAGCCACCAGGGCAGGTCCCACCCGACTGTGTCTCCTCAGGCTTGGGCTCGGGAGGCGACGGAGGACAGCGGCCCTGACAAAACACTGGCGTTTTTCCACCACCCTGTCAGGTAGGTCCCTGGCTGCCCAGCGCCCCGGCCACCCCCCCCAGTAGGGGCCATGGGCGGCAGGAGAGGGGGGCGCTCAGCCTGGCTCTCCCCAAACAGGCTCCTCTGGCCCAAGTCCAAGTGCTTTGACTATCTGTACACCGTCGGGGAGAAGCTGCTGGAGAACTTCCCAGTGCAGGCCACCCTCTGCCTCTATGAGGACTCAGGCAGCGAAGAGGAGGCGGATGAGGAGGAGGAGGACCAGGAGGAGGAGGACGAGGAGGAAGAGGTGGCAGGGGACATGGCAGCAGGGGACATGGCAGCAGGGGACATGGCAGCAGGGGACATGGCAGCAGGGCCCCTGCCACAGGCCAGCAGGCCAGTGTGAGGGTGTGGTGCGGCAGGCGAGGGTAAGCCCAGCAGCACCGTGGAGGTGGCGGCCTCCTCCGCCTCCATGCAGGCAGCAGGCGGGCAGGCATCAGGCACAGGCCCCACCTCCGGGGCCTACTGCCCCTCAAGGCTAGCGGTACCCACGCCCCATCCCGCCTGGCCGCACCATGATGGGCCGGGGACTGCAACTCCCAGCAGCCACCGCGGCACCTCCCGGCATCCGCAGCGCTCTCTCATTGGCTACCGATGTATCCCGGGTTGGGGGAGGAGATTGTAGCCCTGCCCACCCTCCTTGTTCCGCGTTCCTATTGCAGCCGCGGGGGGAGGAAGGCGGGGCGCGCTGGCTGCGGGGGGCGCGATTGGCCGAGGGCCGGAAGGAGGCGGGGAGAGGGGGCGGGGCCTGCTCCGCCCCTGCCCGTCGGCGGGAGGGAGCGGCTGCGGCGGGGCGCGAGGCGCGGGGCCGCCATGAGGTACGGGCGGGGAGGCGCTGCCGGGGGCGCGGGGCGGGGGCGGCGAGAGGATGAGGGGGCTGGTTATGGGGTGTTGGGGCGGGAAGGAACGGGTTGGGGCCGGAGGGAGTTGGGGGTCAGGGGAGCTGGCAGAAAGGTTTGGGGGAGAGGAGGGCTGCGGAGATGGGGCTTGTCAGTGGGGCAGCGGGTGTGACGATGGGGCAGGAGCTGTCAGCAGGGTGGGGGGATGTGGCAGTGGGGCAGAGGGCGGCGATGAGGCAGGGGCATGTGGCAGTAGGGTAGGGGGTGTAGCGGTGGGACGGGGGTGGCAGTGGGTCAGGGGGATGTGGCAGTGGGGCAGGTGGTGTGTCAATTGGGCAGGAGATGTCAGCAGGGCAGGGGGTGTGTCGATGGGGCAGGGGGATGTGGCAGTGGGGCGGAGGGTCTGTCAATAGGTCAGGAGATGTTAGCGGGGCAGGGGGATGTGGCAATGGGGTGTAGGCGGTAGCAGTAGGGCAGGGGGATGTAACAGTGGGGTAGCGGGTGTCAGTGGGGCAGGGGGTGCAGTGTTGGGGTTCTTCGGGAAACCAAAGCCCCGCTCAGCTGGGCAAGTTCCCATTCGGGCTCATGGGGCAGGTGAGTTGGGGGGCAGGGGGACACGCTGCTGTGGAGTGACACCAGGAGCTGCGGGCGAGGGAAATAATTTGGAGTTTGGGGAAAGCAAGGTTAATACAGGGGTGGAGGGGCCAGGGGCTGGAGTGGAGTGGGGTCTGAAGGCTGGTTTTGGGCGGAGCCGGTGCTGCCTCTTCTCTTTGCTGTGGATCTTGGCAGGGAAAACCCTCAATATTGCTGGGATCCTGCCGGGTGGCTGGCAGCCACGGCTACGTGATGCCGGGAGAGCTGGCAGCCTCCCTGCGTGCTGTGACACGTCACTGGTCTCTGTGGATCCCCCCCCAGCCCCAACCCGTGCCCCCCAGCCTGGCTGTGCCCCCTAGGCCCGCTCGATGTCAGCGTGGGGCTGGCATTGTGTGCCCCCCTCTCTTTCCCCCCGCCACCACGGTATTTTACCGGCACAATTTCATCCTTTGGCATCAGTGACGGGAGTGGGGGGGAGCCCTGGGGAGGTGGGGGGGAGACACAAATGTGCGACTGCAGCATCCTTACTCTCATGGCCCGCATCCCTGGCGCCTCCTCACCGTTGCCTTGGCAACCTCCTATCGATGGGGTATTTATAGAGGAGACGAACGTGTATGGGGAGCCGGCGGGGGGGGCGGATGACGGACGACTGGGACTGGGTGGGCGTCTGCCAGGTCAAGCCTCCAGCTCCAGGCTTCTCTCAGCATCCATGGCTCTGCGGGGGCAGGAGGGAGGGATGCTGCTCGCCTCCTCGGCGTCAGTGCCTGTCACCGTCCAGCTTTTCCTGCTCGCGGGAGCCCTGGGAGGTGGGGGGGGAAGGTGCTTGGGGAATTGCAGGTGGAAATAAAACTACGTGTCTGGGACGCCGGCCCTTCTTGTAGATGTCGCTCCTGCTCCTGGGCTTGTGTTAGATCTTGGCTTATTGTTGTTGCACTAGAATAAACCGTCTCTGAGCTCTGGTGCTGGGTGCTTTGGCACTGCTATTTGGGGAAAATAAAAAAAAAAAAACCACAAAACGTGAAAAGATAAAATCTTCCTGACGCATTAAATGTGTTGCCTGATGTGTGATGTGGGTTATGGAGCTGGGGGGTTCCGATAAATCTAGTTCCGAGTATCGTTATTTCTATGTCCCTGTCCTTCTGTCTATTAAAGGAGGAGAATGCCTGTGACAGCGAGCAATACAGACATTTTGTATGGAAGCTGTGGCAAGTTTTCCATGCCGTGTGCTCTTTTATCCTGTGGGTTTGGGTCTCTTTGTGAAAACTGATGATAACAAAAGCTGGTCAGGTAGTCCTTGCTCAGAGCCGAGGCAGCCTGTGGGGCAACACGTAGGTCCGGAGGCCTCTCAGATGCTTTCACATCCCCCAGAGCAGCTCAGAGAAGAGGAGTTGAGTGCACAGCTTCTCAAGAAAAGTCTTCCTGGTGTGGCCTGTGGGGTGCAGAAGGCGCAGACCCCTCCTGTGTAATTCTGGTGCTCTGCTGCTTTCCCTCAGTCCTTAAACTCCAGACTGAGGTTTGCAAACTGTTGGAAAGAAGCTGCTCTCTGCCTCTGGAGACAGCTCCGGGCTTGCTTGGCCTCTTGCCACTTCTGGGGCAGGAACCTCAGAAACCACAGGAAACCTGATGTTGGCCGGGAGAGGTGGTAGATTTACTGAGAGGGTGGCTGTATGTGAGGTGAGGTGGTACCTGCTGTGGGGGTGTGTTCCAGCCCTTCTGTACCTCTGGATTCCTGCCTTATACATGAAATGAGAAATTTCCAGCCCCCACTGTGTGTCTGTTCATGGTGGCCCTGTTCTGCCCCTGACCCGGCTCCAGCTGAGGGGATTGAAGTGCTTTTGGGATAACTTTGAATATCTGAAGTCCTGGATCAGCACGCAGTTTAGTTCCTGCTGTTTCTGACCGGGCTTGCTTCTTCATCCATAATAAATCCCTGTAGATTAGTCCTGTCCCTTCTGTCTCCTGATGTCACACAAGGTGAGAGGAGATGAGTTTGCCCAGGGTGGTCTGGTCAGTGGGGCAAGTAGCGCAGGGAGAAGACAAAGTGTGAAAAACAAGTGAGTGAAACTCCTCCTGTGAGCAGAGGAGAAATTTCCTCTGCTTCTGCAGGACTTTGTTTCACTCTTATGGGGTTTCATTTTCTTGAATTTTGTTTTTGAAGCACAAAAGGTGCTTTTCCAGCTGGAGAGCTGTTGTCCTGGCTGTGCAGGGAGCTCTGGCACTCTTGCTGCTGCCCTTAGCTTGGCCCAACAACCTTTAGGAGATGTATATGCTTTTCTTTCTGGTTTTATGGCAGCGAAGAAAACAATATGTCCCTGTTTATTGCAGGTTGTGGGTAGGAGTTGCAGAAGTGAGAACTGGCATGGCTGTGAAATTTATTTAAAACGGGATGACTGTTTTACCTGTATCCATCAATCTGTTCTGGAAGCAAAGAGCACCCGGCTGCTCCCAGCAGCTTCTGATGTGCAGGTCATCTCCTCTGCTGATGATATACAGGGACTCTCTCTCATCCAGTTCTTTCCTTGTCTGCAGCCACCCTCTGGGCTTCTTGGGCTTGGCTCCCTTTGGGCTGGTGGAGCACAAGGATGGCAGAAACCTGCCCCAGGCTCTCAGAGAGCCAAGGGTGCCCCATATCCCTCCGGTCCCTCCAGCCGGAGTCCTTGGCTCTCTGAAGAGGCACTGCTTGGCTGGGGACTTTCCCTTCTTTCTGCGTGAATCTGACCCTGGGCAATGGAGGTCTTGGGCTTCAAGGGGGTGAAATTTAAGCTGTCAGTGACTCTTCTGTTTTCTTCCCTGCAGGTAGTCAGGAGCGCCCTTGTAGCCGAGTGAGCAGCATGGCAAGTAAGTGTTCCACAGTCCAGATGGAGTGGTGGTGGTGGCAGTGCTGGAGAAAGGGGATGCTTGGCAGCCACCTCTCAAGGAAGGGGTGCCTGTGCTTTTTGTGGGGTGTTATTCTCTGTGGGGAGCAGATGCCATCGGCTGTTATCCCTGGATGAGGTCTGAGGTCTGGCCTGACTTGTACTTCTCTCTGCCCTGTGCAAGGTGGGAGTGTAGAGGAGATGCTGAAGGGCTGGCCTCTCCGGGACTCCCCAGATGCTGCAGCATATTATTTATTTGCATGGTGCTTGCTGTGCAAGGTGGGCTTCCCTTAGGGCTAATGGCCCCTCTGCAGGGGTTGCCGGTCTGCACTGCCTTCTCCTAGCAACAGTGCTCCTCATGGCCCATGGCTGGCATCCCACGAGCTACCCATCCCGGGGGGCAGACTGCCTTGTGTGGCCGGTGGCACTCGGAGCTCTGCATTCCCAGTGGATGGGCAGCTGCCTAAGTCGGCCCTGCTGGGATCTCGTTGTGTCCTGGCATCTGAAGGAGGGGCTGCTTGGGGCCAGCGGCTAGAGCCGGGCTGAGACTGGCAAGGGTGTGCAGGGTGGAGGATGGCGTGTGGTCTGTAAAGAGCTGGACTCAATCCCCCTCCTCCTCGCTCTTCTGGGCAGCCTGCACAGAGGCTGCGTGCAGCGATGCCATGGGAGCTCAAGGAGGCTGGTGAACGGAGAGGTGTAGAGATCTCGCTGGGATCTTGGGATTTGCTTGGGCTGTCGCTGGACCAGCTACGAAGGTGGAGGCAGCAGTCACGCTGGGCAGAAGGACCCCTGGGGTGACAGGTATGCCTTCTTTCTTTCTCTGTCCTGTGCTAGGTGGGGGAGGGAACAGAGATCTTCATTGTTTTTAAAAGGCAGTTTTAGTCTTCTTTTAATGACGAGGGTCCCTGCCTTCCTCCACTGCTGCCTTTTCTACCTCCTAGAGCCCAGGTGCTGGCTCACCAGTACTTACTGGTTGTGGGAGGTGTCCCTGTGGTGGCAATGTCCCCCTGTCAAGCAGTCCTCTTCTTGGTGACCCTGACATGCAGGAGGGGGATGTGGTGGTCAGCATGTTTGCCATCACATGCTCTCTGGCAGCAGCCCTGCCTGTCCCTCCACAGACACAGCCGCTTGTTGTTCTGCAGAGAATGTCATTCTGCGGGTGGCAGAGTGGTGGGGTCACGGTGTGACCAAGCCTGCCTGCCACCAGGGGCCACCAGCACCTCAGGAAACCCAGCAGGGATGTGGTGAACCCAGCCCTGCTCCTGCTCCCCCTGCCTAAAGCTCTGATCCTTCCTGAGCACCGGTTCTCCAGCTGGTGTGGGGAGACTTGGAGAGGCAAAAGGGGTCAGTACCGAGGCTGCTGGGTGTGGGGAGTCTCCTCTGCCCTGCGGTTTGGTGACAGTACCTGCTCAGCTGTCTGCTTTTCCTGTCAGTTGGGCATCCAGGCTGGATGAGAGTTGGCAAGTTTATTGTTTCCTGAAGGCCATTGGTTTTCCTGCTCTGGTCCTCAGGCATGTGGGAGCTCTTCACACTTTCTGTGTAAAAGAGGGGAGGGAGCAGTGACTTAGTTGCTGCTCTTCTGCCATTTCTAGGTCCCTGAGGGAAACTGGATGTGGGGGGAGGCATGTACCCCCATCTCAGCATGCTCTCAGTTGGGACATTGCTTGTGATACCTGCCTGCCTGTGTGTCTTTTTATTTCCCAGCATAGCGGCCGGTCCAGCACAGCAAAGCAGGAAAGGGGTCAAGAGACTGGTATCTGCAGGGATGGAAAACCCTGATGGTGAGATCTGCAGCCAAGCTTGTTGCTCCAAGGTGTGTGGAGAAAGCTGGAAAGAGGGTCAGATGCAAGTGCTGAGGAAGAGGAGAGTTGATACTGAAGCCTGATCAAAGGCAGGAGGCAAAGGAGGTGAGGCCAGACTTCTCCACCAAAGGATGGGACATTTGCAGAATGGATGGTGTCTTTGCAAAATTTCATCCCATTCTGGAAAGGCTCAAGGGAAGGTCGGTCTTCTCAGGTCCCTGCCAACCTGTTCCTTCTCCAGCTAGGACAGCCTTCCTCAACTGCAAAAGCCAAGGCAAGCCAATCCCTGCCCTCCTGTGAGATGCCTTCTGTGCCTCTTGAAAACGCTTTTTCAGTTGCCCTTGTAAAAAAGAAAAAAAAAAAAAGCTTTGCATAATAAAGTCGATTCTGAGGGAAGGTCTCTGACTCACATCATTCATGCTGCTCTTCATTCACACCTCAGTGGTTCAGACCTCTGCAAACTCTCTCACTGAAGCAAGCCATTAATAAATCACGGGGGGAAAATGCACTTACACAGCACAAAAAGAGCACGTTGCCTCCAAGCATGGGATGGTGCCACACAGTAGTAGTTCCTTCCGTCATGATCTTGTCCCTGCCTTGACATTTAGAAATACTATCAAAACACCTTGCTGTATTGTTTTAGAAGGATATATATACAAGGAAACCTGTTGGTCTCTACTAAAAGGCTCCTAGACATAGAATCATAGAATGGTTTGGAAAGGATCTTAAAGATCATCAATTTCCAAACCCCCTGCCATGGGCAGGGACACCTCCTGAGGAGGAATGGCTGAGTGAAAAGGGGCACGATTTGCTTGCAATGACTTGGATAAAGGCCCAGAGATGATTGTGAACTGACCTTGATGGGTAAGATATGAGGAAGGGAGTAAGGAGTAAGCAAGATAAGCGGAACTATGCTCGGGAGATGGGAAAACTCCGCTGCGCTTGGACAAGAACTTTACACCAATTGTGTGAGCGCTCTATTCGTGTGAACAGAAATTGTAAGCCAATCCTATAGCTGTCGTTAGCACATGCTCTGCTTGTCTGTCTATATAAACTCTGTGAAAACTTGAATAAACGATCATACTCATATTGAGGTTACATCGTTACTCTGGGTCTGCCTCCCACTCCTACTCCACTAGATGAGGTTGCTCAAAGCCCCATCCAGCCTGGCCTTGAACCTCTCCGGGGATGGGGCAGCCACAGCTGCTCTGGGCAACTTGTTCCAGTGCCTCACCACCCTCACAGCAAAGAATTTATTCCTAATATCTAATCTAAATTTCTCCCCTTTCAGTTTAAAACTGTCACCCTTTGTCCTATCACTCCATTCCCTTATAAAGAGTTCCTCCCCATCTCTCCTGTAGCTCCCTTTAGGTATTGGAAGGGGCTATAAGGTCTTCCTGGAGCCTTCTCTTCTCCAGGCTGAACAACCCTGATTCTCTCAGCTTGTTCTCACAGCAGAGGACACATCTGATCTGATCATCCCTGTGGCCTCCTCTGGACCATCTCCAAGTGGTCCATGTCCTTGTGCTGAGGACCTCAAAGCTGGACACAGCACTTAATGAAAGAAGTTGGTAGTTATTTACTAACTGTTAAGTTTGATCTTCACCAAGCTCCACATTCTGTGTTACAGCCGAACTGGTCCAAGGGGAGACTCCAGCTGTCCCCTTGCCTCTGTCCTGCATCTGGTGATGTTGCTGTGGTTTGAATTGGTTCATCTGGTTGATCGAATGGAAGACTGAGCCTGAGGGTGAAGGAGGTAAATAGGTTCCTATGGATCAGCCAGCAGAACCAATTCATCTTCCTCAAGGGAAGCAACGTGATTATGTGGCTGGGCAGGAAGATATGGTACCAGGCTTCAGCTGAGTGTGTTGAGCTGCATTATGGAAACACTCTCTTATGGAATGCTGCATGGGATGCTTGGATTCTGGAAGGGCTGTGGTTTGTGTGGAGTTACTGCTCTCTGGCCAACAACTTGTGTGCCTCTCCCACGCTGCTGCAGTCTCTGGTAGGTACTTGCACCCCATGGAGGTCTCTCTCCTGCAGAGTAAGTTGGAGCAAGGCTTTGAAAGGGCTGCGTCTCTTCTCTTGTGGGCAGGAAGGTGCTGCTCCTGCTCAGCCTGGCTTCCTGACTGCAGGGAGGATCTGACATGGGCAACACGGAGTCTCCCAGGCTTTGGGAGCAGAGGAAGGTTTGCGAGGCCTCTGTACCAAAATACAGTAGGGATGAGAAGATGAAGCCAGAGGTTGTTCAGGCCCCTTTCAGCATCTGTGTGTTGGGGATGTTTGCTCTTGTTGGGCCTGGGAGACACTGGTTTGTCTGGGGGCTGAACAAGGTCTGTGAAGGCACCTGAGCTTGCATGGCCGTGGAGCAGCTGGCAGTGGGGACACCAGCTCCCAGCAGGCTGTCTGGCCCCCTTCTTGGGGGGCTGTGGAGGTGTGAAGCAAGAGAGGAGGCTCTGAGGAGATGCACAGGGGGCTGCTGTGGGATGATGCACAACGCACTGTGTGGACTGTTGTGAATCCATCTCGGTGCTGGTCCTGTGTCTCAGTGGAGAGGCCTGGCTTGGTGTTCCAGCTTGACCAGTGGTTTCTTCACAGAATCACATGGAGTTGAAAGGGACCTCTGGAGATCATTTAGTCCAACCACCCTGCCAGAGCAAGTCCTCCTAGAGCAGGCTGCACAGGAACTTCTCCATGTGGGTTTTGAATGTCTCCAGAGAAGGAGACTCCACCACCTCTCTGGGCAGCCTGTTCCAGGGCTGTGCCACCCGCAAAGTAAAGAAGTTCCTCCTCATGTTTAGGTGGAATTTCTTATATTCAAGTTTATGCCCAAACTTGAATATAAGAAGAAATCCTTCCTTGCCCTGCAGCGAAGGGGCAGCAAGGTGAAATCCCATCAAGGGCAAAAGTCTTTTTGGAGCTTTCTGTGTTTTCTTCAGTTGTCTGATAACGTCTGCAGCTGCTGATTCCAATGTCTCTAACATCTCAGCCCTTCTGGAAGGAGGCTCCTGGTGCTGTATGTCCCTGTGCAGATCCCAAGAACCCTGCGCCCCTCTGTGTGTCCTCTCCCTCAACAGGCACTCTGCTGTGCTAAATGAATTGTAACCTTGAGCTTTTGGTGTTTGGGATGATGCCTGCATCCATAGGGAAGCCTATGGGAAACTTAGTGGGAAAGCCTGGGCAGGCGAAGGCCAAGTGTGGGGTTGTCTCTGCTCAACGTGTCTCTGCCTTGTGTTGTTGCAGTGTTCTTGGGAGCCAGGAATGCCCACTCCGTCCTGAAGCGCTTCCCCCGAGCCAACGGCTTCCTGGAGGAGATCCGTCAGGGCACCATCGAGCGGGAGTGCATCGAAGAGGTCTGCAGCTATGAGGAGGTCAAGGAAGTGTTCGAGAACAAGGAGCAGACGGTGGGTTTGTCCTGCCCTGCTCCCCAGTGGATGCGTGAGGGCCTACACCTCAGCAAGCTGGGGGCAGAGAAGGAAAGCACAAGGGGAACAGCCCCTCCTGTTCCCTTTGTCCTCTTCTGCATGCTGTGGCCTTGCTTGCCAGCAGGGCTTTCCCTTCCTGGGCAATGCCCTCACCTTGGCGTTGCCAGGACACCTTGCCCACAGCTGCAGATTGAGCTAGCCCTCCCGTGGCACGTGTGGGAAATTTGTGGTGCTGTCTCTGACCCTCCAGTCTGGGGATGGTGTTAGCCAAATTTCTCTCTGCTTGGTAACGGGGGCTGTTGACTACTTTTGAGGGATATTTGATATTTTTGTGTTGGTTTCTACAGTGCCTCAGACGCTGGCAGCCTTGGTGAGAGTGGTGTGAGGGATGGCTGAAAAACTGGCCCTTTTGTGGGCCGAGGGAGGGCAGTGATTATTGCTGGTGGTGGTCAGGGGATCCCACCTGCAGCACATGACGGTCGCTTCTCTGTTCCTGCACAGATGGAGTTTTGGAAGGGCTACACCAACTCTGTCTACTCTGTCAAGGACCCCGGGCACAGCACGGAGCGCTCAGACGCTATGTACGTGGTGGTGCCCCTTTTGGGCGTTGCTCTTCTGATAGTCATCGCCCTCTTCATCATCTGGAGGTGCCAGCTTCAAAAGGCCACCCGCCACCGCCCTTCCTATGCCCAGAACCGATACCTGGCCAGCCGAACAGGACGCAGCCTCCCCAGGGTCATGGTGTACCGGGAGCGGTCGCAAAGCCAAGGAGAAACCCAGTATCAGCGAGAAGCGAGCAACCGGGTGGCTGGAGACAGCAGAGCTGGGGGCACCCCCCAGCAAGATGTCACCCTCTGCCCGCCGGAGCATTCTGTCTCTGTCCTCTCCAGACTGTCCAGTGCCACCCCTCCACCTTCCTATGAGGAGGTGACGGGCCACCAGGAGAGCAGCAGTGGCGAAGAGACCAGCGTCTCCTACAATGACCCGCCGCCCAAGTATGAAGAGATCGTGGCTGCTGCCCCCGCAAAATAGCGGGTCTGCCTCCCTCCTGCCTCTTCACACACTCACACTCACCCTCCCACCCTCCCTCTGCCGTGCCCGGGACCCCCTTTTCAGGTGCCAGTCAGCACCCTGTCTCACCTGTACAAGCTGGTGCCATCACACGATAGCCTTACCCTCCTAGCCAAAAAAACCAAATCGCCGGCCCCCCCAGCAGGGGGGTGCTGCGGGGGTGGCTCTGGAGCCAGCCTTCTCCTGCCCCCTCACCCCCCCACTCACGTAAGTGCTGTAGCAGCCAGAGCAGAGTGGCAGCTCCTGCCTGGCTCCATGCAGGGGTCTCCCCATGGTGCATTTGATTTCTCCACTTCCCCCCATCACATTTCCCATGATTGAAACCAGCCTCTCCTGGGATGCTGCTCAGCCTTACCCCGTGTCCTTGCTGGGCCCCCTCGTTTTGCTGCTCGGGGCCCTGATTTAGGAGCTGGGTTTGGAGGAAGGGACGCGGCTAATTTCTCTCCGTCCCCACAGTCAGTGTCTGTGCTCTCTTTGGGGAGAAACTGCCTCCCTTGTGTGGATTTGCTGCCTGGTTGGGAGTCCTGCGGTGCCTGTAGCAATATTCGCTGTCCAGAGATCAGGGAGGAGCAGTCAGGGAGGTGTTCTCCAATCTAGATCCCTTTGGAAAGGGGAAAAGGCTCGTGTGTACGTGAAGGTAAGTGACTTCGCAGCACCAGGTCCTTTCCTGATACTCTCTGCTTCCTTGCTATGGGGTGCCGGGCAGCTGGAGGTGGCTGTGGTGGAGCTGGCTGATGGGGTCATCTCTGACCTCGAGGTGGTGGTCCCATGGCTTTAAGCACTGGGGATGGATGCTCCTCTTACCTGGAGCGTGGCCTGTCTGGTGTCTGCCCCAGAGGTGGGATGGCAGCACAGGGGGACTGCAGATGGGCCAAATGTCCCCTGTGCTGACCCCAAAACTTTTCATCCTGCCTGGCCTTTCTCTTTGGAGTTCTTTGTCGTCCAGAGCAGGTAAAGGGGAATGTGAGACCCCACTCTCCTGCAGACCTCTCTGGTGGGCAGAGTGCTTGGTGGCCATGCCTGTGGCTTGGAGGGCCTGCTGACAGAGGTGAGAGCTGACTGACCATGCCACGACGTGGTGATGCTGGTGGGTCAGGAGCAGGACCAAACCCTGTTGCACCTGGCCACCGAGTGGTTGTGGTGCCAGGGCAAGGCAGAACAAGGTGCTTTGCTGTGGGACCAGAGTGTCCCCCTTTTCCTGGGCAGCTGCTTTTGGGGTCCAAGCAATGGGGCTGTCCTTTCCCAGTCATGTCTGATGGGTTACAAAGGGGGTTGTGCTCACCAACCCCCCCGGAGTAGCCCAGAAACTCCCAGCACTGCCACCCCTTGGTGTTCACCCCAGCACCAGTCTCTCCACCAGCACTGAAAGGCTATTGTATGTTCATCGGCTGCCTGAACCCTGCTCTGTCCCAGTGATGCTCTCACAGAAGGTGTCCTCAGCCCAGAGCTGAGGCTCACCCCTGTTCCTGGGGCAGGACATGTGTGCTCGGCAGCTGCTGGCACTTTGTCTGTCCCCTCCTGGGCCTTTATTCTGCCTTTCAGCCTTAGCAAATCGGGGTTATGGGAAGACCTGAGAGCGAGCGTCGGGGTCAGAGCCTGGAAAGAAACGGAGGGAGACAGAAGGGGCCTCTGCATCCTCTGTCTTTGATGCTCGGTCATTATCCCTGCAGTTTGTATTCTGTAAAACTTGGTATATTTCTGTGAAAAAAAAAAAAAGAAAAAGGTATTTATTAAAAAACCCTCACTGTCTGAGTGGCACAGGGTGGCTTTTTCGCACGGGGGGGGGTGTCTCACTGGGCACAACTCATGGGGGTGCTGGGGGTCAGCTCTGAGGGGCGATGGAGGCAGCTGTGGGAGGATGGCACCGATGCCCACCCTGGGCACGGCTGCAGTGTGGTCCCCAGGGAGGAGGGGACCATCTCTGGAGGTTGAGAACGAACCCCACACATCCTACAGGAGAGGTTTGACTTCCCTGGGCGTGTGGTGCAACTCTGGGTGGGAGCTGGAGGGTGTCCTGTGGCCCTGAGCCACACGTCGGTAGGTAAAGGAGGGAGGCTTTTCCTAAGGTCTTTGAGGGGATCGAGGTGCACAAGTTGTCTTGCTGTTCCTCTGCGTGCTCCTAAACCTCTTAGATAATCCCCTTTAAATAGCAAGACTAGGGCAGTGTGGGATTTATTTTAAGCCCTTTCAAAAAGGAGATTTTACGGTCAGGTCTTGCACTCTGTCCCCATTCAGAAGCGTTGGAAACTGTCCTTCATCCCAAAGGGATCATTTTATCGCTGCCTGCTCCCCCGAGAGGCGGGGGACATTCCCTCCGGCGCTTGGACAGCCCTGTCCCCGCTCCTGCCCGGGGCCGGGGGGACACGCTGTGGCTGGGACACAGGCAGTGTCATGCCCGTGGGCATGTGCCAAGAGAAGCCGGGCTAAGCCCCCACCTTGAGGCAAGGCTTGGTTCGCCCGCAACCCCCCCCCCCCCCCCCCCCCTTGGGTTGCGTGTGCGTGGGGACGGTGCGGGGGCGGGGACGACACACAACCTGCTGAAGCCCCTGCCTTTGCTTCTGTCCCCCGGTGGGTGCTGTCAGAAGCTGACCTGCCGGGGGGGGTGTGTGTGTGTGGGGTGTCCCCTTTCCCTACGGGGAGGTGCCGCGCTGATTAGCTCGTTAATTAGCCCGGCTGTGGCTTTAAGGGTGGCGGGCGGGTTGTTCCGGCCCCCTCCCTCCCTCCCCCCCCGGTCCCCCCCCCCCCCCCCCGCCGGGGGGGGGCCGNNCGGTTCACAAACTGCTCCTGGCGCCCTCCCCTTCCCCCCCCCCCCCCCCCCCCCCCCCCCCCCCCGGCAGGGGGAGGGCTGTTTACAGGTCCGGCAGTAGCCTTGGACTGCAAAAAAAATAAGTAAGTGCCCCTCTCCCCCCCGCAGCCTCCTCCCCTTCACAAGCCGCAAAGCCGGGGGGTGCCGGACCTGGGGACAGGGGGGTGCTCTGCCGCCAGCTCCGGTCCCGGCGGGGGAGCACGTCCGGCAGAGGGTCCCTGGGGGGGGGGTCTAGGGGCGGGATGCAACCCCCGGGAGGGCATGGGACCCCCTATCGTGTCCTGGAGCCTCTCCCCAGCCCCGCTCCTCTCCCCTCCCGCCTCCCACTCCGGGGGTGGCCGGCTCCTTTTCACCCGTGTCTCCTCACCCGAGTTTCCCAGCCCCCCCGAGATCAGAGCCGGGGGGGGGGGAGAGAGGGGGGGCTGCCTCTGGGGTCTCCGGAGCCCTTTTGCTCCTCAGCGCATCGCTAAGCCGAGGCCGGGGGATGGGGGGGGACGGGGAAGGGGGGATGTGGGTCACCCCGGCTTTGAGGCTTGGACCCCAGGCGGGTGACAAAACCTGTTCTCCCCCCCCCCCCGCTGTGACGTTACAGCCCCAAACGAAGCTGTGAGCGAGGTCAGCTCCAGTAGCAGGGGGCTGCGCACCCCAGCACCCCATCCTAAGAGGTGGGCGTGCTGGAACAGGCTGGTACCCCCGCCTGCCCCTCCTAGGGGACTATGGAGCATCCTGGGCTGGGGAGGGAAGGAAGGAGAGAGGGAGGTTGTGAGGTTTCCCTCCCCAGGTCAGATTTTCCCGACTTGCAGGACTTAAACCGACTCACAGGCTTAAGTGTGCCGGAAATTCCCTGACCCTGGAAATGCGAGGAGAAGCGCCAAAGCAGACGCTGAGAAGCCTTTTTCTTCCGCCGACAAGGGGGGGGGGGTGTTCTTGGCAAGAGCTAGAAAAAGCCCTACAGAAAGTTAAAGGAGGAAATCCAGACACTTAAGCATTTTGTACTTATGGGTTTTGACAGCTGATTTTTTTTTTCTT
The DNA here is from genome assembly GCA_004320125.1 of Scolopax mira. Classification (NCBI taxonomy): domain Eukaryota; kingdom Metazoa; phylum Chordata; class Aves; order Charadriiformes; family Scolopacidae; genus Scolopax; species Scolopax mira. The sequence goes on along the minus strand of BJBW01009527.1, from coordinate 11,807 downwards.
TTCTTAATAGCTTAGTCTCTCTGAGCCTGCTTTTCTCTCCCCTCCAATCTCTCTGCTCTTTGGGAACTGCAGCAGTTTCTTAGGTGATTAGAAAATGAACCATTCTGCCCTCTCCAGATTTATTGTTATTAATATATGCTGGTTTCCCAGAGAGCAGACTGAGAAAGCAACAGAGGCAGTTTGTTCCTCTAAAGGACCACGAATGTGAAGGAGAATCCTGGTGACCTCCATGGCTGTGGACCGTGGGGCTGGGGTGTCTGTTGCAGGTTCTTCCTGTTGGACTGACACCACTTTGGGACCATCCCAGGATTTACTGCCCTGCTCCCGAATAGGGCGGTTCCAGCAAAAATCCACTTTCTAGGAGGTTTTGGGGAGAAGCGTGGCATGTGTGTGTGTTGTGACACCCTTGGCTTGGTGTCACCCATGCCAGTGTTGGGTCTGGGCAGGGTGGTGGAGATGGTGTGGAGCAGCGGGGGGGTTGCTGTGCCCCCACACCCTGTGTCTCAGACAGCACCTCTGGGGCAGACCCGGCTGCAGAGATGGGAATCTCCTCTCTGCGTGGCTGGAAGCAGGAAACCACTGTAGCTGATGCTGGGCAAATGTGTGCCTCTCTAATTAAAAGGTTTTTAATGACAGAGGAGGAGAGAGCAGCGTGAGGGAGGTGATCATAGGAAGGGCTGGTTATTGCAGCCGTGAAGCCAGTTTTGCCACCCTGGTGTGCCTGGTGTTCCAGGACCCGGGGGATGCTGCAGGGGATGGGGTTGGTGGCTCAGGAGCCATGTCTCCCGTCAGCCTTCAGGCTTTGGGAAGTGGTGCTGCTCCCCGAGGATTTACCCTCTGCTCCTCTCCCAGGGGATGAGGGAGCTGGGGCAGCCAAGAAGGTCCAAAGCACCCTGAGAAGCAGCAGTGAGGGTGGTGGTGGGTAGCCCTGGTTGTTGCCGGCTAGGAGCAGCCTGGGGGTCTGGAAATATGATGTCAGAGATCCAGGAGCTAAATATAGTCCCCGGACATGATCAAAGGCAGCAGGGCTCCTGCACACTCCCTCTTGCCTCCTCCCCTTTAACTCTCTTGAGCTTTGGAAGAGGAAAACCTCTCCTTCCTCTGGCTTTTTGGGCTGTGCTGGAACAAGCAGCCCCTCTTACGGTAGAGATTTTGACCTGGAAGCAAAAGGGGACCTTTTTGGGCATGGCGAGCTCAAAGGGCAGCAGCAAGGAGGGTGCAGGGGGGCTGGGTATGGATCTGACCCATTTGGGATGCTGGGGCAGCGCTGGGGTCCAGTTGGCGTCTGGCAGCCTCAGCAGCTCTCGCTTGTTGGAGTTTTCTCCTTGGCTGCAGCTTTTTGAGAGAGAATAAAGACTGGGAGCCAGGAAGGTGGGGTTTTTTTTGGGGGGGGGGGGGTGTCACTTCTTTCTCAAAAATGTGTGTTCATTGCCCTCTGCTCGTGCCACTTGGTGACAGTGGTGGGACATTGTGGCCCCAGAGCATTTCTCAAAGCCCTGGGACTCGGCAAAGTGGAAACTGAGGCACAGGGCAGTTGTCTGACCTGAGCAGCTACAAAACCCCCAATAGCGTACATGTCCTGCTCCTGTCCCCAGGAGCAATGAGAGATGGTGGCTGTGTCCTCCTTGGTCCCAGTCTCCTTCCTCCTCCCCAGTGAAGCTGACATATGCTTTCCTTTCTTCTCTGGGAGGAGGGTTCAGCATCTGGCAGCTCTGCTTGGGGGAAAGTCCATCTTGTTCAGCTTCCTGTGGGTCACTCAAGGAGATGGGTGCTGGATCTGGTAGGAAATGGGATATGGCCCTGGGGGATACTGCAGTGAAAGTGTGTGTGGAGAAAGAGCTTAGTGCTCAGCTTTTCCTGTGGCAACCTGGCATCTCCTCACCAAAAAGCATGCTTTTTTTTTGGAAAACCTCATTTTTCCTTGAAGGTGTATGAACACAAAAACTTGGCTTTCTTTTCTCTTGTGTAAAACCCCAGGGTGCTCAAGCAATCTGAGGAAATCTAAAAAGATGTGGCCGTTATGGGGACTGGACCTGAACAGAGTCCGCTGTGACCTGCTCTTTACAGAAACCATCAATCAAAGGATGCAGGTTCCCAACAGGCTGAAGGTAGCAGATGCCTTCAGCTCTGTGGATGAGGAGCCAGTGACAGATGATGTCCCTCCTTCCTTTCAGATGTACATCCCTGATAAGATTTCTCTTGCAGGTAATGTCCTGGGTTGTCTCTTGGGGTGGCTGAAGCTTGATGGGGCTCTATGACATCCTAGGGATCAGGATCCCTTTATGAAGTCCCTGGTGGTTTGCTTTGCAAGAGGAGAGGACAGGGGCAGATATTGCAGTTAGCTTCCTTCTAGAAGATAGGACAGGATAGGGGAGAGATGCTTGGGGAGAGGTGGGTAAAGGTGACCAACAGAAGGCAGAAGGGGTCTTGGCTCCTAAAGGTAAGGAGCAAAATCTGGAAGTATCTCCCTCCACATCTCTTCCAGTTCCCTTTTGGCCTTTGGTAGGCTCCCTGCTTTGGGATGCAGAGACATTTGGCCCCGTCTCTTTGAAAAGCAGCTCCCAAACCTCACTTTCCTGGAGCAGTGTGTCTGGTTGCTTTCTGGTCCATGCCTCTCTGGGCTGCCCTGCTGCTTACACCTGGGAGACATGGTTTTGATGTGCATCTGGTAACAGCCACAGGATTGGCTCTCCTGCATGGGTGGATTTCTCTTCTTTCCTATCCTGAGGGAATCAGGTTGATTTAATTCTTCCCTCTTTCCTCTCTGTAGAAATATCAGATGCCAGTTTGAGGCCCATCCTGCTGAACCAGCAAAGGAAGGTCCCCTCTGTCGTGGTGCACATGTCCCCGGACACCTCTGCGCAGGCCACCCACCTCAGGGAACTCCCCTTTCTACACATACCCAACAGATCAAGCTCCCAGAAACGCAAACGATTGGTACTGTATTGAGAGAGGAGGGGTTTGCCTGTGGTGGGAAGGGGAACATTGGGTTTCTCTAGAGGTCTGATATCAGCCCAAGCCAGAATTCATCTTCCAGAGTGCTACCTCCTGGTGGTGTACCAGCTACCTCTGCTGGTGTAGGGGTGGTGGGATTTCTTTCTGTCCCATAACTAGTGCACACCCATATGCTAAGACATTGATTCAGTCAGATCTCCTACCACTATTTGTGAGCAGGAGATAGGCTGAGGTAGGTGCAGTCCCATCACAGCCTCCTTCTGCTACTTTTGAAGTCCCTTTTGAACCACTCTTTCTCTTTGATGAAGTACGCGATGGAGCTGTTATTGCAGCATATCGAATTCTGGTGTCAGAGCTGAAAGAGGATTTTAACCTTTTGTAGAACTAATTCAAAGAGAGGCCCCTGATATGGGTCAGCAAAGGCTTGGTTTGGCTGCTGGACCTGATGATCTGCCTTCTCAAGGACTTTCACCTCCCTGAGATTCAAAAGCCAGGATTTTTGATCCAAATAGAGATCAGGTCAGCAGGCTTCTTCCTGATGACTCACCTTGCTCTGAGGATGTCTCCCCAACCCACTCCAGCTCTTTGGGGCTCATGTAGTGTTCCCACCACAGAGTGCTTTCCCCCTATGCATGGGCTTCTGGTGCTCCAGACCACGCAGGATACAGGGCTGGGCTTGCCTAGGGTCTCTGCCCTAATGTGGTTGTGTTTGATGCCAACAGGGCTATCACAACAGCAGGTCGCGGCGGGAGAGGACTCCAAGTGACTGTGCCCAGCTGGCCTTGCACAGCCCAGGCCAGCACCATCAGCGGTGAGCATAAGTCAAAGCTTTCTGGGGCGGGTGGGCATCAGCATCTCCTGATGTCTGTGCTGCTTTGATGCTCTCTGCTGTCAGTGCCCCGAGGTGGCAAGGGTATCCAGATTGGGGCAAGGTAGTGTCTGGCAAGTCCTGTTCTTGCACAGGAGGAACAAGGCTTCTGGTGTCAGAGAAGTTTGTGCCATAGACAACGGAGATGGCCCCCAGGTCAATGAGCTCTCTGCTGAGATGCTTGTGGGAGAGCATATCCCCTCTCATGGCAGCTGGGAGCAGTGTCAGTCCTTCCCTGGCCACTGGGCCAAGAGGACCTTGCTGTCTGCTCTGGCTTGTCCTGTTTTCTCTAATGCTGCCCACCTTCCTCTTGGTGCTTTGCAATGTGCTCCCCTGCTCCACCACCAGTGTGGCTCAATGCTGGGGTCTATGGGCAGGTGACCACTGGCAAACAAGGCATGAGGACTTAGCTGGGTTTCTACAAGTTTCTACAAGGGTTGTTGAAACTTGGGCAGCCTTGCAGACAGGGTGGGATAAGAGCACTCTTGCTTTTCAGCTCTTTGAGTGAGCAGTAGCATTGTGCTAGTGACCCTCTGCTCATGGTCTTGGGCTCCAGAGTCTCTCCAATGGAGAGAAGAGTCATTTTTCCCCCCCTAGAAGTCCAGGGTTGGCCTGAGTGACAGGAGAGCTGCCTTCTGCAACCCCTGTGAGAGCAGCTGGTGAAGGTGTGGTGATCACACAGCTATGGTTGGCTTTGGAAGAGTTGGGCAACTGCTTCTGAGCCTAGGGGCTGCTGGAGGGCGTTCTCCCACCTGGTGAGGTGGGGGTCTGGGTGTCCATGGCATTGCCCAGAGATGCTTGGAGCTGCTGAAGGGATGAAGGGCACTGCCAAACACCAGGCTGTGCCCATGCTGCAGGAGGCCAGGAAATAACAGGCATGATTTTGTGTGCACCCCAGGCCAGATGTGTGTCCCCTGCCCACGCGCAGTGCCCTGCTCCCCCTCTTCGCGGAGACGGGCAGGATCTACTCCATGCAGAACATCTTCCAAACCATGTACCAGCTGGGCCAGGTGCTCTTCCACCGTGTCCAGAACTCTCTGCAAGACCCAGTGCTGTCCAGGTGACTTTGGTTCATCTCGAGCCACCTCCTTGTCACTCTGCAAGGACTTGCCTTTGCCTGGCTGAGGCACGAGCTCTGTAAACTGCAGGCTGCGTCTGTGGGCACAGGATGGTCCTGCGTGGCTCCAGACACTGCTCCTCACCTGTCCCTGGGGCACCCAGTGCGGGCAGCCTGGGTGCACCCTGCTAACCCAGCCCAGCTTGTGTCTCCTGCTCAGCTTAACACGGGTCCCCTGGGCACCTCGGGTGATCAGACACTGCCTGGGACCTTGCTGGGATTTTAGCTGCTCTTCGCTGCTAAGAAAGTACTAATTCTTCTGCGTGTCTTGGTAGCTCGATGGAGAGAAACGTGTGAAGGGAACCAAAGTGCAGAGCAGACTCCTGTCCCTGAGACACTCTCTCCTGCAGGCTCCCAGCACCCTTGGCTGTGTCTCACTCACTCTTAATTAACCTTTTCCATGAACTGGCTTCACTGAGTTACTCATCCCATAGCCGGTGCCCTTGGGCAGGGCGCAGCGTGGCTGCGTGCTCGCTGGAGCAGGTAGGCAGTGACCTCAATCTCTCCTGATGTGCTGGAGCAACTGCCTCCACCACGTTCTTATCTGTGCAAGTGCAGTAAATTTAATGTCTTCAAAGACATCGTTGCAGCCTTAAGGTGTCCCCACTGCTCTAAGGCTGCTGAGCACCAGGAGGAACATCTAAATACTTCTAATTCTCCTTGAGCAAAGCCTGCCGGCGGACAGGGAGGAGAGCGAGCATCCATCATCGGTGCTGTCAGTGGCACATACTGCCTTCTCTCCCCAGCTGTCTGCCTGTGGATGATGCAAAGTGATGTCCCTGCTTTTAACTGCAATAGGCTGACTATCTTCAAATGTTGCTTTTTAAATTTTTTTTTTAAAAAAACAAAAAAAGAGAAAAATTGTGGCCATGCCAATAAATCTGGTTAGTGGCTACATAAGACCTTCTCCCTCCTCCCATCAGCAGTAGAGAAGGTTTAGGCCATGGTACCAGGAGAGGTGAGAGCTTGTGGAGATGCTGTAAACCAGTGGGGTGAGTCCCACACCCCTCCCCAGGTCTCCATCTCCCTTTGAATCCAGCCACCGTGAAATGGTGTTCTGTGTCACTTCAGGTGCATATGGTATCTCTTCAGTAGACAGCTTTGTACCCCTATGCAACAATAAAAAACAACAACAACAAAAATGACTGAGCTGATTTGTTTGTCCTGAAGTTGTAATAAAGAAAAGTCTGGTCTTGGACAGAGGCTGGAATATTTCCCTGACAGTGACATCTTGAAGGGTATGAGTCATTGGAAGGTAATTTCTAGTCTCTAAAGGTTGGTCACCTGTATCAACTGGGATTTTTCAGTCAGAAGCTGCAGGATGTGTCCCTTTTTAATGGCTCTGTGCTGGGGGAAATTGGATTTTTCTCTCTGTTGTGACTTTCATTTCACTCCGCAGCTACATTACATAGAGGTATTATCTTGCAAAAGTATTTTCAGGCAGTAGTTTTGGAGATTCACTGAATGGCTTGTTCTGGCTTGTCTTCAGTGAGATCAACATCATGTTGATTCCTGCAAACGGGAATAAATACCCTCCCCTTCCTCAGGCCTCCGAAGAAGTGGGGTCAGATGCTCACTAACCCGTATGTATCAGCGAGTTACTGGTGTGTGTAGAGGAGCTGGGATTCTAGAAGACCTGCTCTAGCAGCCTATAATGATTGGAACAACAGAGCGAACATAGCAATTTTGATTTTTCTCACTTTATTTTGTGGCTTGGTGCTGTGGGCCCTGCAGCAAGGCTACGTCTCCAGGGGATCCCTGGAGATCCCTGGTCTGTGTTGCCTCTGCCAGCACAGCAGCTAATCCCAGTGGTGGCCGCTTTGTTTCCAGGGATGGAAGAAAGTGGCACGTGCTTGGGTTGCTTGTTTATGTTTCAAAGTGCAGGTAAGATTTGCTGTAAGAGCAAAAGTGATACTGTGTTTATTATTTTTTTTCGTCGGGGGGGTGGGGAAAGTGAGCTTGTGGAATCTGGAAACACAGGAGAGGGACAAATCTTTGTCTTGGCAAACAGAGGACTCTCTTCTGCTGGCTGATGCATTTGCTCAGATAATTCCCCCTAGTTGATGGCTGCTTCCTACCAGTAGGATCCTCACCTGCTGATGGAAATGAGATCATCCCTCCATTTTGACATTGCCCTGTGATACGTATTTACCTGATGGGCTCTAGAGATAATTTATCCAACCCTCAGTGAATTCTTCTGACTATAGAGGATGGATGCTTGGTTGGGCCTCTAAAGAAATGCAAGCATGTGTTTTCCCTCTTTTGTCTGTCATGGCATGTGTGTATGTTTTGCTGTGGTCACTATGGGGTGCATGGTGGAGGGGTATGTGCACAATGAGGGTTAAGAAGAGCTGAGCAGATGCTGTGAAGGTGCTGTTTCCTCTCTCCTGATGCTGCACAGCACATCCTGAACACACACACGCTCCCTGCGTGGCTTGGCTCCATGCCGCAGTGTGGGGGAAGGCAGTTGCACCTCTCGAGCAACGTTTGCCCATCTGCATCTCTCTTTTTCTTCCCCAGCTCCCAGGAAACCGGCCCAGCCCCAGAGAGCACCTTGGAGGAGGTGGGGATGGCTGAGATGGCAGTGATGCGAAAGCAGGTGAGACAGGGGTGAAGGGCTGGGAATGTTTCCTGGGAAAGCCATGGGGAGGATGGGTGAGGAGGCTCCAGGGGGCTGTTCTCAGTCCTGATGGGCTGGCGTTGCCCAGTTAGTCCTGGATGATGCTGTTAATGGAGAGCCAGGGGAGGACTTCCATGTGTGTTGCCCCATCAAGTTCCTACCCTGAGGCTACAGGAGACATCCATATCCCTCTGTCTCCTGATAGTGGAAGGCTCAGATGCTCTCATGATGGGAAGGACCTTTTCCTGGAGCATCTACTCAGGACCTGCAATACTGCTGCTAATTCTCTGTTAGCTGTTTGCTCTAGAAGAGGAGGACCTGAAGGAGACGGCAGCTCCCATCCCTCCATACCTTGCTGTCCCACACCTCTGGGTCATCACCTGTGTCCTGCACTTTGCTGCAGGACTGATGGTGACTCTCACTTCTTACCTTGCAGTTGACAAGGATCTCAGGGAGGCTCCGCATGTTGGAGGAGCATTGCAATGCCTGGCGACAGAAAGAAGCCCTGGTCTACTCCGTCTTGATCTCCGCCTGCCTCATCAACACCTGGCTCTGGCTGAGGAGATGATTTCCCATGCCCCGACCTCCCCTGGCCAACCCTGGCAGGGTGGGCGAGGGCAGCAAGAGGATCCATGCTTGTGTACTTGCAAACAGTAAAACTACGTGTTTCTTCTTAACTTGACCTGCTTTTCGCACTGTAGGCCCTTGAGGATCTATGTCCTTTAGGCCCTGATTGCACTGAAGGTGCCATCCCTCTCCCTTGCTCCAGCATCAGAGGTGGTTGGGGGAAAGGATGAAGCTGGACCTCATGCCACATCAGCTGGTGAAGGGGTCTCAGGGAGTTTTGGGGTGCAAGGAGTGTGGCCCAACAGGTGTAGTTCCAGGGCTGGGGCTATGGTTGTGAAGGGTCTATATGCACAAGTAACCATCTTGTATGTTTGATGGGGCAGTGCTTGTGTGGGAAGCTAACAGGCAATCCTGCTTCAGCAGGAGAGTTGGACTAGATGATCTTTACAGTCCCTTCCAACTCTAAAAATTCAGTGAAATTCAGTGGAGCTGCAGTGAAGAACCTGGGTCTCATAAGAAATTGGTGGCTGATACAGGAGGTGTCTGTCCTGTGCAGAGCAATAGGACACCCTCTGTCCCTTGGGCTGTCTGCCAGAGGAGATGCAAAACCAAGGCATTGGGTAGTTGTGGGCATAGGATCTTGTTACAGTCTTAGAATGTGGCGGGCCCAGTCCCCTAGCCACTTCCCAGCTTGGATAACTCAATTCTGATCCCATAAAAGTCCTCAGCCAACTGCTGTGATCTGTTCCTCACCTTCCACCCCAAAAACCTTCTGTAGAGTGCTTGAATTTGGGTTTTCTTTTCTGCCTTGTGCAACTGTTCTTTGGTGGAGGTAGTACTGCCAGTTCTCCCATGCCATAGCTGCTGCTCCAGAAGGCTTGGAGCTGGAGGAACCAGAAGCTGCTCGGCTCTCCTCGGCTCCCGTCCTGCTGGAGGCTTCATGGTCTCCTTGGCTCCTGTCCTGCTGGAGGCAGTTTAGCAGTGGGTTTGCAAATGTTCAGATCCAAAGTGATTGTAAGAGCGTTGCTGAAGTCTGGGCTTATCCAGGAGCTTGGCTCTTACCCAGAGAGATTTAAATGGGAAACCTCCCCGTGATGACTCTCTGGATTATCAGACCTCGTACCAACAGTGATAGCACCAGACACACCATGGAAAATTGCCCATTTGGGCAGCAGTAGATATTTATTAGGTTGCCAATACCAGAGGGCAGGATCGCTCCCAGGTCTGCTCGGCCAAGCTGTAACTTCAGTGATGGTGCAAGAACCGGATGAGGGGAATCTTGTCCCAGGTGCTCTTTAGCTAAAAAGTCCAACAGCTTTTCAGTCATTTTCCTTCTGTGGAGTTTAGTAACACTTGGATCTGAGGTGACTTTGAGACACTTGGTGGTTCATCCAGCACATCTGCTGGAGTTGTGCTTGCAGGCTCTGGGGCCAGGTTTTTGGCTTAACAGGACCTCTCTGTTCCACCTGTAAGTAAGTGTAACTGGGTCTTCAGGTCATCCAGATGTCCCAGTGGCTTTTTTACAGACATGGATGCTTGGATGTTTTCCACCTGCAACACCATCAAGCATCCGTGGCTGTAAATCTGGCAGCTGGACATCGACTAATAAATAAATGTCCCACAAGTAATTGCAGGTCTGAACCTGTGCCTGGTGGCTGGGCTGAGGAGAGCACTGGGATTTATTGTGGGTGAGAGCCAGGATGGTGTGGTGGGCTTGGCATGTTGTGCCATGACACAGGGGACATGGGAGAGATGGGAGCACTGGTGCAGGGGTGGTTCTTATGGCTCAGGGATGTGGTCAGGGTCACCAGGGGACCTTACACAATGGGTCTGTATATGGAGGCTGCTGCCTTGTGACTTGTGCTAGGAGAGCAGGTAAATTGTTTGGCTGGTTTCTCTTCTTTGAGAGGCGCAAATGTGTGTTGGAGGAAGCTTGTGGTGTCTTTTTATAAAGCTATATTTTAGGGCAAGAAGGGCTGACCCTTTGGGGATGCACCACCTTCAAAGCATGGACTGAAGATGTTTGGAGGAGAGGTGATTAAATTTTATGTGTTCTCAAGGGCTAATTATTACCAGGTTGTAGGTAATACAGCGTGATTTTTATGCAAGTCATAAATCTTGGTGTAAATCTGGAAACACTGACACATAAAATGTGTATTTTAATAAACTCTGTGTCTTCTGGATGTGTTTCTTCTGCTGACCATGGAGTCTGATGCTGGTATCCCAGTGGATGGGAACAGGTAAGGTTTATTCCCTTGGCAGCAGGACTCTGACCTGGAGCTGGGTGTCTCTGACACACAGGCTTATTTAATCAGACGCTGGATTTCTGGCATCTCTAGAGCTACAGACCGTTTGGCCTGTAATGGTGTAGAGCACGGGTGTAAAACACACATGCTGGGCACCCTGGCTGGGGGTGGATCCAGAGGAGAGTTTTTGGTGAATGCCATCCCTGTTTCTGGTGAATGCCCATTATTTGTTTCCTTTTTCTCTTCCCTGTCTCCTCCTCCTGGCTCTTCTTTATCCCAGGGCAGCACATGAGGCAGGGCAGGGTGTCTCCTGGGGTCACTGTCACAATGATGTGCATGGAAAATAAAGACTCTTGTGCAATATGGTGCAAGGGAGCTGCCAGGGAGCAGCTCCTGGAGTTCACATGTCACTTTTTGAAGGCAGCTGCAGGTAAGGAGCAAAAGGAGAGGTGGGAGGGGGACACCCCTGGTCTGTGAGTTGTTCCCAGTGCCAGGGTCTGTGGCCTGCGGACTAGAGCAAGGCGACATGTCCCTTGCTGCTGGGTGCTCACCCTGACAGCCCCGGCCAGGGCTGCAAAAAAATCCATATTTTCCTTCAGGGTCCCTGCTGTCCAGGTTTTCAGTGAGATCAGAGCCAGCGGAATTTAAGTCTGAAGATAAAAAAAGGGAAACCTTTGATGGTGAAGGGGCTCCTGGTGCTGATGCTTTCAGATGAGCCTGCACATGGTGCAGGACTCCCTGTGCCCGGCAGGGACTGATCCAGCCTCAGCCATTCCAAGTGACTGGATACTGGAGGAAGTGGGTAAAAATTAACCTCTTCCTTATTGCCTTGGGGATGCAAACTGGTTATTAGAATAACTTTGTGAACCCAATAGAAGGGCAGAAATCAGTGAAAGATGCATTTCATGATCACCTTCAAACTCTGCAGCTGTCTTTGTGGGGACTCGAGCAGCACATTCGTTCTTCTGCCCCCTCAGTGTGGGAAGAGGTGACTGGATGGGAGGGTGTTGAAATGTGGCCACATCTGCAAATTTTCCATCACAGCAGTAGCTGTGGCACAGCCTATGAAACAGGGTCACCAACTTGGTTTTTCCCTAGGGCAGAGGACTGTGAGGGGAGCAGAAGCAGGCGGCCTGGGAGGCAATCCCAGGGCATCCCCTCCTGCAGCAGGACCTGAGCCCAGCTGGGGTGCCTGCCCCCGGGTGGGCAGTGACCCTTCCCCAGGGTTTGGTGGGGACTCAGGAGCCACTTGACCCAGAGCTGCTCAGGATGGCTGTAATCTCCAGTCAGGCTCTGCCCTGAGAGATGTCTGGGGTCCCTCCAGCCACCAAGGAGGTGATGGAGAAAGGGATGCTGTCGTGGTTTTGACCGAATTGACCAACCAGAATGACAGATGGCCCCTCCCTCCCCCCCTTAAGGAAAAGAGAAGAGAGG
>BJBW01009526.1:0-60755 GCA_004320125.1 Scolopax mira | reverse complement strand
ATTACAAACATTTAAAAAGAATCTGGACCTAAATTATGAGTTTTAAAATCCCCAACAGTGAGCTTTATTTTACATCTAATAAAGAATGCTGCTCTTCTGAAACCATGTAAAATCATTTTAGATTTTTTTCCTGTGGAGTTCAACCTCTGACTCCATTCCAGCCCCCGGGATGTAGAAGCACCAACATCACCGCTCCCAGACACACCAAGGTGGTTTTGTCAGACGATACTGATCTTCCATGTCCTTCCAACAGGAACCCAGGAACAGAAAAAAACGGGCTTTTCCTCTAGCAATTCACAGCACACGGTATCACATCAGCCCATAAAACCCATCTTCTGCTGTCTGTGTACAGAAAACCAAATATAATCAGCACAATTACCCGAAGAGAGACGTGTCACTAAGGTGCGTAGCAATTATGACGTACCACATGTCCAGCTCCCAAATCTGCTCTCCCCAGGTGATGAGACCAGCAAGAATTCCCAAGCCGTAGCTGCCGTTTGACTGAACCCTAGAGTTACACAAATGCAAGGTGTGAAACCCAATGCCTGGTTGAGCATTTGTAACTACATTGTGGAACTTCTCTGGGTAAGAAAACTCAAAGCACAATATTTTAATTTATGTATTTCAGCCTTTTGAATTGACTAGAACTGATAGTACCGACAGCAAGTCTAGAACGCGTGCATTAACTATGCCTTTCTCCACTGCAGATTTACTTCTCATTTCCATACTCGGTGGGAGGAATTTCAGTATCACTGAATTTCACTGGATTTTTAGAGTTGGAAGGGACTGTAGAGATCATCTAGTCCAACTCCCCGCTGAAGCAGGATTGCCCAGAGCTAGAGGATGTAAGCATCACAAGGCACTTCTTGTGCAATTTCATAACTCCTGATTTTATATACATACATCTGTCATACACAGGAATTATACTTTTCTTGTTGTCACGGAGAAGTAACATTCACTGACTATTGTTTCCACCTGCGTTCCCTGGCATTTAATGCTGACTCTACACTGTAACTGCCAGAAAGGGCACTATGTTCAGAGATAGGCAACAAGGGCAGCACCCAAGTGCTGTTGACCTCCAAGAGCTTTCCTTTCGATTTTGTTAGGATAAACAGTCAAAAACATTCCCCAAACAGGCTGCTTTGTTATGGTCCTGCCACACACACAAGGTGTGCATGAGGCAGCCAAAGCAGCAGCGAAATTAAATGATGTTCTCTGAAAACACGTCAACCTCACTCCACCCCAAACGTTATCCATCTCACAAGTCCTGCCTTCACAAGAGGGAGAATTTCTCTGTAACACTGTATTTCTTGAGATGGTTCATAAGGAGAACTCAAACCCTAATGCCCTGGGAAAAAGAATAAATTAAATATAACCCACCTTATGAGTTACGACAAAAAAACATTCTGGACAACGTCAGGTTTTACTACATGTAATGGCTTTATGAAATGTATAAATGTTACTGTTCTATAAAATACATTTTTCATTCCAAAAGGCAAATTATAATCCATATTTATTCAGGACTTTCCTTTTCAGCGTTTTAAACTTACTGTTAAAAGAAAGACACGGGATTGCCAAAGGAAGGATTTCTTATAGCGTTTTTATTAACAAACTTTCACTGGAAAGCTCGGGGCGCATTAACATAGGAGGCACATTGGTTTCCACGTTTGGCATTTGACAGTCAACAGAATTGCACTTGGCTGCGACAGCCTGGCTGCCACAGTGGGAGTGTGGGCGGCAGCCCTGGCACCCGGCCTCTCCCACCGACCTGCTCACCAGGTGCTTTTTGTCACCCGGGTCGGCCTTCGGAACCCGCTCGTTCTGCAAGGAACGGGGATCTGTCTTGCTCTCCCCTTTCTTTTTCTGCTTGGGGAGAGAGGTTTTCTTGCTTTCGACCCCGTTGGCTTCCGCGCCGCCCTGTTCATCCCGCGTGTCCGTCTGCGGGCAGAACCCCTGGGGGTTACTGGATAAGCTCTTCTGGCATTCGGAGCAACGCACCACCAGAGGCCCCGCGCTTCGGCAGAGAAACTGGGAGGAGCTCATCACCTTCGGAAGGGTCCTTGCGTTTTCCTCGGGGTTTTGATGAGCGTGTGAATCTGTCCGGTTTATTCTCTGATGCGCCTGGAACTGTTGCACGGACTGGAGGAGAAAGTTTTTAGGCAGCGAGTTCTGGGTGACGGTTCTTTTGAGCCTCCCTTGAAGGCAGCTGCAGTGCAGGACGTGCGGGAGGGGGTGCACGTACCCTTCGGTGCCTGGCTGTAAAGCAGTGATGGGAGCTACGGAGCTCTGGATCTGCACGGTCCCCGGAGAAGGAGAACACTGGTAGCAGAAGGCATCGCTCAGCTGTTGACAGGAGTGTGGGCTCCACTTCACCGCCACTTGCTTGTAGGCATCAGGGCAGCTACACTGCCTGCTCTGGGAGAAAACGGGGCATAGGGTGTGCTGGTCAAGAGAGGTCTGTAGCACAGCTGAGCCAGCAAGGTTTTTGATGCTTTTACTCACTTCGCTACTGTAGGCTGAATGTATAGGCACACACGTGGTTTGGGGCCTGCTGCTGAAGAGCTCCGAGCAGATATGGGTTTCTTCAAAAGTCACTTTCTCGGCAGGGTTACAGCCACCCGTCCGTGACGCCAGCGGCTCCAGCTCGTAGTGCTCGTGCTCCATTTCTGGTTTTTGACTTCGGGAGTCCAGCTGGTACTTGGTAACAGCATGGGATTTATTTTGTCCTCTGCCCCCTTGGGCTCCTGAAAATGTCTGAGAGAAGGCATTACACCGCAGTTTTTTTGGTAGTGGGATCTGGCCACAAGTGCCCTGGGGCCCAAGGCACCGGCACATGCACTGGAAGAAGAACGTTGCAAAAGCCCAACTAATGCACATTATAAGCATCATAAAAGTACCCAGCTGCGTGTAGGCCAGCACCGTAGAGGGCATCATCATCGCTCCAGCTACAAATGTTGTCAGTGCAGCCATTGCAATAGCAGAACCCATACGGCTTAAAGAAAAAATCACCTTCCCCTCTCGGTCAGGGTCCGGGGCTAAGCGATAAGCCACTCCGTAATGAACAGCAAAGTCTACAGATAAGCCAACAGCCACTGAAATAGTGACAGATTCTAACACGTTTAGCTCCCATCCAAGAAGAACCAGAGAACCTACGGTGACAAAAATAGTTCCAGCTATCGAAACTATTGCGTAAAGGCTTATGATTATATTCCAAGTTGTAAGAAGCATTACACTAAATGCAACAGCAACCGAAAGACCCATGGCAATCAGAGTGCCATCAGAAAGGCTGTCCTGAAGATCGTAAAATTCGAGGTTACTCACGAACCAGCCATTGCTAAGACCTTCCGGAGCAGAACCAAGCTCACTTGAAATCCAGGAGTCCACCTCTCTGTAGAACTGATGCATTTTCTCATAAGCCAGTGTGAAGAGGTAGGTGCTTTGGAACTCCAACACCACTGCCCTGATGGTGTCGTTCAGGTCAAAGCGAGGCCCTGGGGTTTTACTATCTAAATGGTACCCTGTGCTTCTTTCTAGCTCCATTATAGCTCTCTTGATACATAATTCAAAAACTTCTTGTTTGTAGGGAAAGCTCCAGTGGCTGCAGCAGGGGTAAAGAGATGGCTCATCACAGTCTTGATTTTCCATCCACTGCTTAAACGTTTCAATAAAGCAGCTTGTGAAGTCTTGTTCATCAGTCTGATAGTAAAATGTTTGATTTCTCAACTTCTGACAGAAACGTAAAATCCAAACCTGTGAGGCTGGGCTAGCGATATTAAAACTGCTATCTAGTTGCAGCTTTCCTTTACTTTTAGGGTTTAAAGGGTCACCGTTATCCTCAGGTGTGACACCCCAGATTACTGTAATGGGCATGTGGAGCTCTTCTCCGTGGTGGACACGTTCAAACATAAAAAGCTTTTTGTATTCTGCATCGTATCGTTCAAACGGGTGAGAAGACCTAAATACCTGAAACTCCGAGAGCTCCAACGACGGCAATTTCATCTTTGGATTTACACAGACAATATAAGCTCCACCGATTGTTAAGGCAAGGAACCAGAAAAGCCAGATGTATCGAAACTTGATAACGATGCATGGCAAAACTTTTTCAAAAAATATCCTGGACGCTTCTGAGACCGCAAAAATAATCTTGTGGAACATTTGGCACAACACTGTCCAGCAGGTTTTGTTGCTGTACACCCTCTGCTGAGGTTTCTTAAAGCAACTGAAAATATTGAGAAGGTATCGTTCATGTAACACAACTACAGCAGGCAGCCACGTAACCATCAAAACATAATTCACCAAAATGGCGGTGCCGGCGTAGACACCAAAACACCTGATTGCTGTGATATTGCTGACGTAATTAGCGTAGAAGGCAGCGGCGGTAGTAAAACTTGTGACGAACATGGAGAGAGCAGCGTGCTGCAAGGTGATGCTCACTGTCTCAGAGGTTCCAGCATGAGGTTTATCGAACTTTGTGTAGTTCCAGACGTCACACAAGACAAAAGCATCATCTGCTCCAATCCCAACAAGAATAATCAATGCAGTGAGGTTCATGAACGGGAAGAATTCAAAATTAAATACTACCCGATAGAGAAAGTAAGAAATAATCAAGGAACTAATTATTGCAAACATGGTCATCAGCGTGATAAACATGGACTTCGTGTACACGCACATAACTAATAGAACAATTACAATGGCTATGGCAGGATACACAGTATCCATCAGCAGGTAATCCTGGAACAACCTGTGTTTTATTCCAAACTCGATCCCTGTGACGGTGGTTACACCATCGGAAGCGTTCCAGTTCTCAAAGTTATCTAGGTAAATGCTCATCATGCTTTCTCCCTTCTCGGTCGGGGAGAAGAGCATGCTGTACTTTAAAGCTGGTAGGACGTAGTCGGCTGTCTTTGGGCTTAGGAAATCCTTGTCCACGAGATAGTGGAGGATCTGGTAAACAGCGTTGTACTTGGTACACTTGCGAGGCACGTTTGTACACTTGAGCTGGTCCTTCCTCTTGGCGCTCATGTCCCAGCAGTCCGGCCCCAGCGTCCCGTTGTAGTAGTATTTGGCACACGTGCGGAGCAGCTTGAGGGTGTGAGAGACGTCCCTCTCCACGATTTTTTGACAGGAGGACCTGTTGTTCAGGATAGCGATGTAGTTGCCCAGCGTCCAGCTGGGGCAGCAGGAAGCCGCTGTGGCTCTCTGGCAGAGATCGCCAAAGTGGGAATGGGATCTGATCTATATAAAGACAGGCAGGGCAAAAAAATCCAGTTTTAAGTCAAAGTCTGAATTATTAGAAACGTTCCCCCACAAAAAAATAACCCCAAAGTGATGAAAATTCAGCTTATGGTCCCTTCTGTGTTAACATTTTAAATTCTTGTTTCCAGACACACTGTTTTTGATCAGCATCCTCTGACATGCAGCAGGCTCAAGCAACAGTAATTGAGTACACTGACTTGTCACAGTGGTATAAAACTGTCAGAAATGTCACAAATACTGTAACTGTACTGTTTGAAGATGCACTGAGGGTTGTTTTTTTCCAGACTGAGGGCTGTTAACTCTCTTCTATCAGCTTGCACTATAGTCCTGAAAATAAAACAATCAGCCACACATCAAGGTGGCTTCATTCTGCTCCAAATCACATACTGCAGGTCCTAGGAGAGGCAGGGAATTACTGTCCAGGGAAAAACGAGTGTAACAGCTTTATGATGTCTTCCACCATCTGACCTCTCCTCCACAACCCTCATTTATGAGTCTGAGTGTTTTTTAGCTCTCGTATCACCGACAGACGCTGCCCCAGCCAGGCCAGCCTAACACCCAGACACTGCGTGTCCCTGAGGCACCAGCTCCAGGGAACGTTGCCGGGGCAGGGAGCACCCCAAAAATAAGCCCTGCTGCACCGAGACGGGGTTGTGCCTCTGGACACTGTTCCCACTGTGGGACGAAGTCCCAAGAGCAGACTTGGGAGCAGGGGGGAGGAAGATGCGGCAGCAGCAAGGCCAGAGAGCGTGACTTAGCTGCACCGTAATCACCACGGGCAAAATTGAGAGTAGCTACGAAACTGAACTGAAGTTTTTAAATAACAGGGTTAGATCAGGGAAAACAGGGAGTTATAAATCCTAAAATCCAGAGCTTCTGGCTTGTTATATGTGACAGACTAGAATTAATCCTTCAAATATTTAGATATCTCAACACATATCAATATGAACACATGTCGATAGACACATGAATAAAGCCATGTGCTTAAGAGTTTACAGGATTGGGCCTTGAAATCACTATCTATATGTATTTTAAATTTAGAGGATCTATAAACCTACCACTTGGCTTTTTTTTTTTTCTTTTCTTTTTTTTTTTTAACAAAACCTCACAGGTTTCTTATTAGCCATCCTTTATAATGCAGACAAAACCCCCTGCATTTGGGGATTCTCATGGCAGTCATAAAACCTTTAATATGGATTTAATTTTGTCAACCAGTTTCTCAACAATAACAAACTGGCATTCCAAAAAAACAGGATAATTCACATTTGATTGTTTCCAGATAAAAACACTCACACATGCAAACTCAGGAAAAACCGAACAACCTACTAAATAAAAGGAAGCACTGGAATAGCATATCTCTATTTTTCATGGCACATCTCCAGGTTAATCCTATGAGGATATAATAGGCAAATGGGGAGGAAGGGATTGTATTGTCTTCCCTACGTATTCAAGTTCAAGATGGGACAATGAGGTTTATAGGCTGTTCTTCAACACTTGCTGCAGGTCATAAACATTCACCGGTAACCGCTGCCAAAGATAAAGTAACATGAGCTGGCAGCTGGAAATTAGAAATTAAAATATAAAATCTAGCTCCAGATGGCTCATTAAAATGCTACATAAAAAATTAATATATTGTAGCACTGAGCTTTGTTGGTGATCCAAAGGAACTGGAAAGGCCCTTTCGCTGTTGCCAGCCTTGGTCTGCCACTGGCAACGCTCTCGTTTATTTTGGACGGAGTAAGGACCTGAAGGCAGGCAACCTGTGCGCGTTTGAGATTTGCCCAAATGGATCCGTGCAGTGACAGAGAACCACAAACACACAGGTTTTGGGGAAGCTGTCTGAGGAGATCATTTACAGTCTTTGAAGTTTATAAAATAAATGTTTACGCTTTATAGGGAAAGCATTCTGCAACTAACAGGTGAAAGAAAGGGCTTTTCTTATCCAAGCAGTAAAAAATTTGCACACCTCCTACAGCTATTTGCTACATGATGTCTCCATGAAGATTATTGGACTACCATATGCTGAGCAGCTGCAGGATGGAGCCCCTAAGTGTCAGTAAAACATATATTTAAAGTAGTTACAAGCAGATGGGAATACAATTAACATATAGGGGATATATCGTTAGCTCATACTAAAGCAAATAGTAGCTGGCGCTGAAATCCTGCTTATCATCAGAAAAACACATAAATTCTAAGGTTTGCATTTCCAGAAAATAGTGTCTGATTTTCCTGTCTTGGAATAGAGAAAGCTTTGCCACTTATTTCAACGGCATTTTGGCGTGCAGAGGCATGAATTCAACAGCAAAAGCTACAGCCAGAGGAGAGCCCATAAGACCAGAAGGTCTCTGAAGACACCGATTTATCCTGATGGCTGCAACGCAAGTCAACTCCCTCTCCAGGGACTGGCTCTAGCAGAACTCAGCATTTACAAATGGGGCATATTACATACTTTCTATACAGTATTAGAAATTGTTAGTGTTAGAATCATTGATACATGCTATTTGTAAGTAACAAGCATTTAAAAAGAAAAAAATAATGAAAAAAGCCCTTTCTGAGCGCTGAATATCTAATTTTTATTATAAACGTACACAGAGCTGCAATAATTGCAAAACCTAACCAAATATCAATTTTTTTTGTCTCCTAACTAGCTAAAAATCAATGCTGCTCTCATGATGCACTGTTATTCTGCTCAGCCAAGATGTTTGACTACTATATTCTTACATAAATACCTAAATTACAAAAAAAAGATCCATAGAAAGAATATCTGCAACAATATCTGCAACTCCATCCTCTGGACTGTGTTATAAAGAAAACCAAATAAATTCCCCTATTTTTTAGCTTTGTCTGCATGCTGACTGACAACTTGAAAAGGATGTGAACAAGGAGACGTCCTCTTATGTGCTATGAGATGGCACTGGGCAGCAATACAAAGTTTCAAATACGTGCTTCATACCTGCAAGTTAAACAAATTAAATGCCATCTTTACTTACCCTCAAGTTATCTACATTGCACATTGACTTAATTGCATTCAAATTCCATAAATTCTCTCCTTCTGTTGATGTAAACACCACTCGTGAATAGCGATCACCTGAAATTACAGGAGGGGGGGGTTAGAGATGATTTGGGTGTGTCCGGTATCAAAGACCGAGGCAAAATCCCACCATTCAAATGACACAGATTAAATCTTTGTCAGGCCATGGGAATCCACCTCCTTTTCGGGACGAGCTATTTATCTGTGAGACTCAGTCCACATTAAAGTTTCAGTTTCCTTTAAGTGCTTATAGTAAATAGGCATCTTCAACATTATATACCACTTAGAAGCACTACAGACTGCTATTCAAGCAAACTGTCTTCTGAAATACGACAAACAAATACAAATCAAAAGATCTAATCAGCAAACTATGAAATTCTTGGCACAGCATAATGGCAGTGCACAGATAATAGTAATCAAAGACTGATTTAGTAAGTCATTTGGGAATATAAATAATAATTATAAAGCTGTTTCTACAAGAATGTCTTTGCTTCAGAAGCAAATGACTGCAGTGGAAATTGTTGTGATATCCTTGAGGCCATTTTTAAGAATTCGACAGTTTAGACACATACAGTTTAAATTACAAATTAAATCACATTTATTAGAAGACAGCTTTTAGGAAAGAAAGTAATTACTTTGCGGCAGCGAAATTTTAATGCATAGCTAACAAAGAAAACATACATACAAGCACAAATATACACTACTGCATAATGCAATATGGAACTTTAGGTTAAGAAACATTAGCACGGTAATTACAATATTCCAAACCCTGGGGTTTTGCCACTGCTGTGAAATGTGCAGAGTTTTTGCCTTTCACAAGCCTGTAATGAAAAGACTCGGGGGTGGTGCTTTATGATCACTGACTGTGCCTTAGGACGAAGGGAACTGAGATCTGCAGAGACAGACACCAGGAATGACAAATACGGATCAGGAGGAAATCAACTGTTTTCTTTACATCACTGACTGGCCAACTGTCCCATGGGAGCACAGTTCCTTCGTGACGGCCACAACTGAGACTATGCAGAAACAGTAGTGGGAAGGAGGGCAGTGAGACTACGCAGAGACAGAGGGCAGGGTAAGAGGAGTTAATTCTGCTTCATGCTGCAGTTAATGCTCAGTAGAGTTCTGAGCAGATTTCCTCTTCCTGAGCAAGATCTGCTCAGGCTGATTTGGTTCTGCTCATGGGAGCAGAAATGATGACCTCACTCACATCCTCTCACTTAGATGTAAGACCATAACGTGATTGGGGAAAAGAATTAAATAATTAAAAAAAAAAAATAATCTGTTTCTCACCCCAGTTTTTAGTGGTCATTGCTCTCTCAGATCAAGTAATATAAACAAATAATTTCACAATTATGTTTTTGTGCTCTGTTATCAGCCCTCACATATTGAAGTGGCTGCAAAAGAGCCTGGGTCATTATATGAATAGAGGCAAGATCTACATCTGCTAACGCACGCTCCCTGCCAGAACAGACTTATCAAGGGTTTGCAGTCTGCCTTGTGAAAAGTCAATAAAGACTTCTTTGTCTTTTCTGTCCTCTCATTTAACTGAGACAGCTTCACGAGCCTTCGGTACTTTAAGGTGGGATTTTAAATTTTGTTTCTTTGAGGGGGGTGCTTTGTTCAGGGTTTTTGACTGCGTGTGATTTTTGTGGGTGTTTTTTTTCCTCAACAGCCCCCTAGATCCTGGAGAAGATACAGCCTGTGGGTGACCTTTAGGACATATACAGGAAAAGGATTTTGAATTAAGTTTTTGTAGAGGTAAGTTAACAGCACAGATACAACACAACTTCTTCCCTAATATGAATTAAGGGCTATCTTTACAGTCATCCACAAAACACCGCTTTTACAGTGATCAGCAGTCCCAATAACTAATAAAAGTCTTTATAGGAAATGAAACCACTGAAAGGGAAGCACTTATAGTAAATACTTTTGGTTCCTAGGAAGAACCAACGGAACACAGCATTTCAGCCCAATTTCTTCAAAGACTTCTGCCCACAGAAAGAAGGTGCTATTGTGGTGTACACTAAGCAAAAAATGTAAGACACACAATATACAGAAGAGCTCAGAAATGATTCAGCTGCCAGAAGTTTTTAAGACTTCTTTATGTCATTGCTCCACTTACTCGGAATATCGCAGAAGAAGGTATCCTTGTGGAAGTTCCACTCTGCTTGTCTCTTCTCTCTTTCATAGTGATCATCTGACCATCTGTCATCCTGATGACTAAAACAGAATACAGAGTTTTACGTACCACGAGCAAAGAGACTGTTAAAAGGAGTATCCAAACCAGCAACATGTCTTAATAGCTCTTACACATGAAAAAACATGTATTTTTACCAAAGTGAATGTGGTATTCAAAAACTGAAACACTGAGTTTTTTGCTATTATAGACTTCAAAGGAAACTACAATGAGAGTGTAGTACTGAGTACACCAGTACTGAAAATACCTCTAATTCAAAAGATAATTAAAGTTATAAATTCTTTTAAAGATCTTGTGATGGGAAATATCTAGTTCTGTGTGAAAGGCCTCAAGAACTGTAGAAGACCAGTTCAATGTTTGTATGACATCAGTGGCACTATAGACATTAACTTCAGTGGGTTTTAAAGCAAGTGCTACGCACGCACAAAAAACCCCCAGTAAAATAAAATGCATTTTTAATATGTACCTTTTAGCTTGCTCATCTGCATATTTGAAAGGATAGTTTGCAAGCGTTGCTTTGTACCCTGTGTTTTTGACCATGTTGTTCCACGTGACCAATCTCTGTCCTATGGCCGTCCCTCGTGGTTCAAAACCCTGAGACAGAGCAGCACAACATTCCATTAATTTTTTTCATTCTTTCGTTCAAACAGGAAAGTGGAATCATGATCAAAGTGATGGATAGTTTTCATTAAGAAGCACAGTTTCTCCAGGCATCTACTTCTAAAGGCAAAATGCTTTATGACAGGTCAGACAAAATAGTGGCCAAGTGTACAGAGTGACAGGAGATTAAGAATTCTGGCACGTACAGCTTCTCTCCCTGAGAAGTGATGATGATTTAGTCTATCAAATGTTCGACATTTCATTTTCAGAGCAAGGGTGTTCTACAAAGTCCTCTTCTGTATCTCAATTATCACTCTTTTTATTGTTTAAATATGACTAAAAACCACTTAAGTACATCTTTATTTCTCCAAGAATAAGGCAAATCTTGACATCATTTTCAAAGTGACTTTGAAACAATTTTAATAATTTGTTGTTTTTAAGAACTATACATAACATATGGATATGTACAGATATATGCTACTTTAACAGACACAAAAAAACCTTATAGGAATAGTATATTTTTATTTGAGGGTAATTCTTAAATACAGTATTTTCAATAAAAGTCCTGCAAGCTAGGGGTAAGACTGATCATGAAAAGTAAAAAATGAGTGCAGTGCTTAATAGAATCTGATAAAAATTACTTTCAGTCTTTGAGTATACATATCAATTCATCCCCAGAAGGCACCTAGAATCCTCTTTCTTCTAATAGGTCCTGCCCCTCACTCTTTGAAACCTGACTGAGCACATATGGTCTGTGTTGTTTTCTGCTGTACACCCAAAACTGGGGTGAATTTACATTATTCAATGTACAGCAGCTCTGTTGAAGGAGACAGGAGCTTTCCATTGCAAAATGCAGAAGGATTTTAAACAAGTGGATAACACTCTCTGATGGCAACTGCATTACTGTACCACTGCTAGCTGCCCCAAGGTCAAGATTTAATACTTTTTTTTTTTTTTTTAAATTAGAGGAATTACAAGGCTCTTTACCAGCTCTTTTCTTTCATGGCTTCACTGGACAGAATTAGCAAGTGTCTCACTGGAAATTAGTTCCCAAACAGATTCAGAGAACATTTTCAGGCATATTAATGGTCATTTTTTTTCCTCTGGGCAGATCTCAGTTTAAGAGGAATGTATCAATTTCTGCAGTTGCATCTGCTGTTTACTGTTACCGCTTAAAAACCAGCAAACAAAAAAATACTTATTTGATAGTAGAGTTGATTAATATTTACCTACCAGCAACGGATCAGAGAAATCTGGAAGATCTGGAACCAGTATTCCAACCAGAGCACACACCACTATCAACACCGTGCACATGCCCAGGACCACCACGGGCCAGTCGGCTATCAGCGCAGCGTAGCTACATGGAGAGGAGCAGAGGAAAAGATGGTACAGGAATAAAAGTTCCTGTATTGCTCTGGCATTAATTTACAGATATAATAGCAATAGCTATATAATAATAGCCATAGCAATAATTTACAGAAAATGTTCTTACATAAAAAGATGCAAAAAAAAGCATAGGTGTAGTGAAAACTTTTGTTTACTATTAAACATATTTTATATAAATATTTTTTCCTTAACTTTATACTTAACTTCTACCATGGATATTATCCATTGATGGGGGCTACTAGAAAATAGATGCTTTGTTAAAAATTTAATGATAAAAATCATTACAGTTTCTTCTTGGAAAGCTTAAGCTTTTTAAAGAAAAATATCAGAGAGGAAAAAATAATTTTAAAGTGGAACCCAAAAGAAAACATTTATTCTATACTTAAAACAGTCATTTAAAAACTGCTTAAACCCTATATACTCATGATCCATTAAATCTGTTGTAAATTCAAAGGTGCAAGGGAGTTGCAACATGATACATAAACTAATCAGCATTAATTGTTTAGTCTTCTAGTATAACACATATCCTTGGATTTTAACGCCACTTCATTCTAAATTTTAAGAATGTAAGAATTTTCATGTGCAAATGAAGTTTTCACCATTTTCATAAAATAGTTAAATTGTCAGAGAAGTATCAGAAAATAAAATGAAAACTAGAAATCTTAATTTCTTATTAGTTTTTCTTACAGTAAAGACTTGAATTCATAGAGTTTATGTTTCAAGGGCAACACCATCTAATCTTGGGAGCAAAGAGAGTACAGAGAGTCCCACAAATTTTAAAGGGCATTAGAAAAATAATTATAGGCTATGAATCATTCTGTATTGATGGTCTCAGGAAGATCTATACTCTTATTTCCTCTACTTATATGCAACGTAACATGAAAGTTTAGAGCAGAGTGCTCCCTGGACTTATTTCTACTGCCTTAAAGGATTCCTTTCTGTCCCGTTGCTCAGATGGGAGGCAGTGCCCAGCTCCTCACTCCAGCAATAGTTTTCCAGTTGTCTAACTGAAAAATCAACTCAGTGGGCAAGTTTATTGCTGATTTCCCATTGCACGTGGAAATAGGTACAGCCCAGGGGGCCGGGTACAGGTTTAAGGAGCAAGGAAGTGCAAAGCACTGGGTGTGTCTCAATTTCCCACTAGGTAAACGTGGAATAATTCTTACATTCTCACACAAGAGGTTAATTAGCCAAAGCTTGAAAAGCAATCTTAAGTGTAAGTTTTTATTAAAGTGAATCACAAAGGGGCAGCTTGCCAAATGAGCAATTGTACCAAGTAGAAGTGAAGGGAAGTAAATGACCTAATAGAATTTTCCTATTTATAGAACTAAATGTTTTTCTAAACACCAAGCACTAGATGGACTAGCTACTTGAGATGTTTGCTCTGAAGTCATAAAAATTATAACCAAGAGATTTATTTTCCTGTTCATTGCTAGTCCCAGGTTTACCCCTTCGAGATGTTGTCTACACCTCCATTCTCAGCAGAGTATCTCTTAAATGGGTTAAATTCTCCAGTCACTAGCTCTGAAATAAACTATGTCCCAGGCGAGGCATTTAACTGGTTAATAAGCTGTGTACAGAAGTGTTCATCTACACCTGCAGATTTGTCCTATTTCTCATATCGCATACTGAAATTGAGATAAACAAAGCTGACCTGGACTAGAACATCCAAAGGGAGTAACCATACTATATTTATTTTATTTTTTCTGAGCATCATCTGGTGCTGCTGGAGGCTCTGGCTCCAACCAGGTTGCCTAATAGCCAGCCTTGATCCCAGCCTACATAAGTGGCTGAACCTGATGGCAATCACTTTATTTTTCACCCAATAAAAAGCCATGAGTCAAGTTCAGTTACTTGTTATTTTCTCTGTGAAAAGCCAGCCACTGCCCTCACTTAGATTCTGTGTAAATGACCACTTGCTGATAACGTCCGAGTCCAAGAGGAAAGCACTTAAATCAATTCAATCGCCCACATTCTCACAGCACATCCTTAGTGCCAAGCACATGCTTTAAGACTTTTCTTAATCCTGCTTTTTGATGCCCAATTAAAACTTAGTTGCTCAATAAGCTGGGCATATGGCTATGCTGATACACTATTGTTTCTTTTTTTCCTCAAAACTATTCAAGCACTAAATGATGGATTCTTGGTAACTGTGACACTGGCTGAAATATTTTTTATGCCATTTCACCCCCTGCTTTCAATCTAGCTGTTAGAATGGCAACACTGCTGTAAGCTGCACTGTTCCATGAGGATGCAAATAGTTCTCATTAATATCTTTCACCCACCTGAAAAAAGTCTAAGTTTTTGGTGGTTTTTTTTCCTTCCTGTTTTAAACAAATAAAAACGCTTAGGAATAGTTAATTCAATCTATAGTTATCTCACCCATTTAACACCACAAAAAAACGGGTTTCAAGCAATTTGCCCCAAGGTGATCTACCTCAGATGCTTTCTTAAAAAGTAGAAAGGGAAAAAAAAAGTGAGAGAGTGCTCCAGTATGTCCTCACTTTAAGCTATCACTTAAAACACAGAGAGTTTTAAACTTTTCAATTAGCACCTATTTGCAGACATACTGGGGTTAAACCACCAGCCAGTCTCATATACAGATAGAAACACACCATATATAGTTTCCATATGATAAAGAAGTTGCCATGATATTTGTGTGGTTGAACTCATACTAACAAACAGATTTATGTAACTCAAAATCAGGTACTTAGCAAACAGGTTTGTTCCTTACACAAAGCAAATTCTCCGACCTTGCCATTCTTCAGGAAATATGAAGACCAAACCTACAGCTCTTGACTCTGTGGGGTTTCTGGTTTTAGGCAGAAAACAAGATCATTACAATGAAATTTCAAAGCTATTCTGTCAGGTGGTTTTATCATTATTGATGACACAACCAAGCTGCTTCTCAGAATAGCCTTTAATCAAAAAGGTACCAAGTCACAAGTTTTTATGCCATACAGAAAGTGGATATACACCCAAAGAGAATGGCATGGACCGTAGTAAAAAATAAAATATGTGTCCCTTTCAGAAATTCACTACCCACTGCAGAAAGAAATACTTTCCTTGTCTCTTTTTTATTTTTAAATACGTCTTAATTTGATTGTCAACTATTTTCTTTTAACACTCCTCACTCTTGCAATGTGTGGGGAATCAGTTTTGCCATCACGTCTTCTACTGCCTTTATGATTCTGCAAACCTCGCGTGTGACAGTATTAGATCTTACCTTTTTGGTAACTTGAATGGTCTGGTTGGCCTGGAAGAAGGAAAAAGAGAATAACTGAAAATATATGAAACATACATGCAAGTGCCTGGAAGAAGGAAAAAGAGAATAACTGAAAATATATGAAACATACATGCAAGTGCCAATTTGTTTAATTCTTCCCATACATGCATAAGCTGCTAAATTATAAAAATCAGATTTTTAGAATATGAATTATTTTAAAAGGCATACAATCACACTCAATTGAGTCTTTGCAAACAAGCAATTCATAGAATAATTACAGCTACAGACAGCTGGGTTTTCAAAAGTGAAATTTTATGCAGCTGATTTTCGGGATTAGTTTTTAAGAAGCTTCCAGTTTTCAACAAGAGACCAAATAAACTAACACAATAAAAATTCAGCAGCATTGAGAACCATGACAAAGTTTGGGTATGATGGGAACGGACAACCAAAATACCATGTTCTGACATTGCAATTCATGAACCTTCTTAATTGCCCTTTGCAATTCAGCTACAAAAAATTCTTTTGGACATAAATTCTGTCCTGTCATAATGCAGCAAATAAAATGACAAATGGTACTTGTATAAAATAACTTTTCTATGCAAGTCTTTGTTATTTGTTAAAAATCTAATACCAACAACATTACTTCAATAAGGGTATCACAAACCCAAATATAAATTATTCATATCTGCTACTGCTCACAGCCCACTTTAGATGTATATTCACAGCACTGCTAACTAACAGGCTAGCAAAAGGGTGATGAAAATGTAATGGACAGCGTAAAGTAATACAAATGTGGCCATTACTATCACCCCTTTCCACAGCAGAGAGGACAGGAAAACAAACTAGCAAAGCTAAACAGTGATGCTAAGCCCTCTTCTAGTCTTCATCTTTATTCATGATGTCTCTCAAACAACAGAGTACATAAATATAACTACGATGGATCAGGAAATATAAAGCTGATATATTTATTTGCTTAAGAAATATAAATCTGATATATTTATTTCCTCAAGAAATACAGAACCATATTAATTTTCACTGTTATAAGAAATAAGAATTGTATAAAAGCAAATTTCTATCAGCTGTAATTCACTGCTGTCTGGAAATGCTCCAACCCGACCATGTAGCAGAGCTAACTGGGACATGCTCGTAGGTGGTACATAGTAGTAAAAATCACTCCTTGAAACTATGAGGAAGCTGGAGAAAAGCAGAATAACCAATTTGCAGTTGCAGTAACTCAAGGATTAAGGAAAGTACTGACAAGGATTTTCTGTTAAATCCAGCCACAAAAATTTAGATTAAATTTATGAAATGTCACCAACCTTCTTGTGGTGGTATCAAAAGTTATTGGCATTAGTTGTGAAATTGAGTATGTTCAGTACCTCTGAAAGTCAGATTTGTGCACCTCAGACAACAAGCAGAAGATTTATATGACAACTCATGTTTAAATTGGCGACAAAAGTCCTTTCCATATCCTCGGATGATCATTACCGTGACCATCACGGCTCTACAAAGGGTTAGCTGGCTCATGCAGAAAGCCATGTCCATCACCACACAATGCCCCAAACACAAGGGTTTGCTTGGACAGAGAGGTACACAACTGCCACAAAATCACCTCAAAAAGCAGATGAGACATGTATTTGTTGGGAAGGATCACGGTGTAATGAATATTGTTCTGCAGGAATCTTCTCAAAGTATGTTCTTGTAAGTCACCCTTTCCACAGCTCTCCCAGCTCCTGCATGCAAAACCTTAGTACATGTGCATGTTTCAAACCTCTCTCTTCAAATGTTATGCTGCCTTTCATTTATATCTCTGTAATCACATGTCAAAACAGATTTTCTTACAAGAACGTTAGATTTGTTCAGATAGAACTTTCAAAAGTTAACCGAGGCTAATTTGGTTTACACAGAAGAGGTAAAAATACCCTTCCTCATCCTCCTTCTCTCCTATCAAAACCAAACTACATTTCCCTCTGTTTCCTCCACCTGCAAAATATATTCAGTGCTGAACAAATGATGATGATTAAGTCCTTCAAAGTGAGCGAGGGTTAAAGGTCACACCTGCTATCAAACTGTTTGGTTTCAAAAAGCATGCATTAAAAACCCCTGTGTACACTGAATTCCAGCAGTGTAACCAATCTTCTGCAGCTGTTGTGATGGCTCTATTATATCAAGCGATAGGAAAAGTTATCCCTGAAAACTATGCCCAAAAAATTCTTTAGTTATGCTCCAAAGTACAGAAATGCATGGCAAAACCAGATCTTTCCCATTTAATTAACACTGCTGTGTCTAATTTTTAAAGTATTATACTTCCAGTTAGTCAGTTTAAATAACACCACTAGCCTCCAAAAATAATAAAAAAAAAGTCTAGACAGAAAAAAAAGAAATCCTCATCAGTTTTCATGAGAAAGAAACAGTGAATTCCATAATTGTGCTGGGACAAGAGCCAAGCTGATCCATGGATTAAATTACCTCCCTACTTAGTTCTCACAAGTCCGACAGCGCAAAGTGACAATCACAGTTGTTTGTGACGGAACCAGCGCAACTGAGTTATGACAAAAATGACAGTCACTGATTAAAATCTAATATGTATATGCACAAAGGAGGGGAAAGAGAAAGGGGAAGGAAAGGACAGGCTCTCTTCTACCACCATTTACTGCAAGTCTCAGCCCTTCTTCAACAGACGCTTCCCTTCATCCTGTCCTCTCCTAATGGCAAGTTCAGACTGAGCCTCATACAATTAGGAATGACATAAAGAAGGGATAACAAGAGAGGTTAAAAACCCCAGACATTTCTCAACACGGAACGCACTTGGGGGACCAGCATCCTTCTTTGCAATATGGTGAAAAGGAGAAATGGGGTTTTTAAAAAGCACTGCGGGAACATCCCAAATTTTTCTGTAGGAAGTAACAAGTATCAGGAGGATGGATCAGGGCACCAGTCTGGTTCTTTAGCCTCACCTCACCAGTCTAAAGCAGCACTTAACCTCAGCATTTTCACCAGTACTTTGAACGCTGAGGTAACAGAAAACATTTGTGCCTTCGTGTCCATACCAACTTAAATAGGGGCAATTCACACAGATTAAAAAAAAATATGATTGTCTTATATATTTTTCAATCTGAGAAAGAAGATGGTTAGAGCTCTAGGTTCCTGAAGGGGAATACACCACGCACTGGACCACATCCTGCCTTCAGGATCTCAAAGAAGCCAATGTTTCCTTTTGGTTACAGCACTGAAAGAGTTTTCTCACGACAGTCAATATATTGGCACAGGTGTAACAGAGAGGGAGTGTGGGCTGAACTTCCAAGAACCACAATGAAGAGGAAAGCTTCTAGAAATCATAAATGTTATTAAATCTAGTTCTATGAGCTTCATGTTATCTGGACATTACATGGCTCAAAGCAACGTTCCACCAGTTATGAAGTCCCAGCTGAACGGACTGGAAGCCCTGCAAAAAGATACACATCAGCCTGTGCAACCACTTCTACTTCATCTAACTTTGAGAAGATACTTTGAGATGAAAAAGCACTGACTGCTGATAAATGCCATCCCTTGGCAAAGCCAGCTGAGATCCACACTGAGTGACGTCTGCATATGAGCAGTGACAGCCAACCATAATTTCAGGGCTCAAACAGCACGGAAATGGTCACTGACAGAAATTTGACAGAGTAGGAAAAGCCTAATTTTCAGAGAAAACTAACTAACTGGACGGGTGGCTGGTCTCCTTCAGTTTGGCACTGAGCTGCACAAGATTTTGAAAATAAATGTATAGCTTACAGCTATTTATTGTAAAGTGGCTGTTACAGAGCTGTAAATGGTCACTAATAGTATTGCACATAACACAGCAGCAGAAGCAATCAACACAACTGCTCCAGCAGAAGAGACAGAAAAAATGAAAATTGTAGACATCGCAGCAGATCTGTTAACACCTTCAGTTTCTAGCAGTATGGACAAACACCAAAGTGTGGAATAAGCTTAATTCTACTTTCCTCATGCAGTGTTCATAAAAGGGGTGCACTATTTCTTTTGATACAAATAAAAATCACATGGCATATTTGTGACATGGTGTGCTCTCGGGGACACAAACTGTATCTTCTTTCTGAAGCACCTTGCATACCACAGGTTTCTAAATATCATAAACAATATATGGCTATACCAAAAACCTAATCATTAAAAAGTTTCTATGATTCGGTAAAGAAAAAGCCAATAGCAGCAAACCTGATTTTGTACTCTTGCCTTTCACTTCAAGATTCACCTGAGTCAAAAATGTTGTTACAATATAGAGCCATATTCACGGGGAAAAAAAAATAAATATCAATATAAAGACTTCCCTCGTCCAAGGATTATGAGGTGTTTAACTTCAGTGCTTTACTTTGCCAGAGGAAAGCTATTCCCTTTGTTGGTAGATCTGGTTACAAGAAGCGATAAAACAGCTTTTTGTCATTATTACACTCAAGGCATAAGCTAAATCCCTGCAGGACAGAATGAGATATGCATCATATTATACACCTTCCATTAGAACGTACAATACAAACTAAATCCCGGCAGAGGAAGCAAATCCTTGTGTTTTCAGAATGTCATTGACCCATGAGAACAATCTGAAATGCTCTAAAATACCAAGCTCTCTTTGGCTGCTATATCAGGTATAAAGCCTACGTGCTTTATCGATCATTTTAACAATCACTGCAATGACTCAGACAACAAATCCATCAGATTAAGTTGCCAAAACACTTTTTGCAAACCTCCCAACTTAATTTTTCACTATGATGTAGAGTTTTCCTTGATTGTATTCATGAATTCTCTCTAGCATGCAGTGTTTATTGTATTTGTCTGCACTTAGCTTTGCTTATTTACATCTATAAGGGAAGGACAACCTACAACAGAAGGATGTTGTAAAGAAGACAGAGAATTCAGTTTTCTGTTAAGTTGCTTTTTTTAAGTTTTATTAAAGCAAGAAAAAAGCCAAGAATTGTCTTGTTCTCTCCCACATAGGATGCCAAGGAACAACGGAAAAGGATTTTATATTTTTCTCTCTAGATTATCAGAGTGAAGTGATCTGAAACTAACTGCTATTTCACCCCATTAAAAAGTGTGAAATCTCAATGTTGCAGCTTATATTTTTGAATTATTTCTGCTAAGACTATGCTTGTGCATAAAATTAAGCAACTAGTATTTTGTAGTAGAGAAATCAAAAATCAATATGCTATTTGGTAACTGTATGACAGATGTCGATTCCCATTTTTAAAGTTGAGATACCAAGCTTTATAAAGGTTCTTGCCTGCTCTTCTTGTATTTTTACCTACCTCTTTAGTTCCAACTTAGCATCTGCTCTATGTTCACAACAAGTTTGAGCAGTAACATTGACTTTCTGCAAGGATAGCAACTGCAAGGAAGGTGTTAACAACCATAAAATCATTGTCTGAGTGATTCTTGCTCCGTCTGATTTAAATTTAGCGTAAAAGCGTGTGCTTTACTGACCTACAGCACGTCCACCGGGTGAAGCCAGATTACTTGAATGTCAGTGGCAAACCCTATATACTTAACTAAGCCAAGGTTTTGCTTGCTTTCTGCTATGAAATCAATAGCAGAAACTTTTTCAAAGCAGATTAATAAAGTAACAGGTAGTTTTGACATCTCCCAATCATAAACTTGTTTCCATCAAGTCAACAGAGATGGGAAAAGGTCATGCAACCATATTGACATCTTATACATATGTATTTTCATTTGGAAGTTATTTTGATAAGTTTAGTATCCCAATATGAGTCATTACAAGCTAAAATTAAAGCTTATATAAATTTACAGCATGCCAAAGACTTGAAGATGAAATGCCTCTATAAACACCTAAAGGTTTAGGGTTTGTCCACCCCTGCCTTGCTGCTCCATATGGATGCTACACACGTAGGAGCTAAGGATTTATTTAGTAAGTTTTCAGGTTAAGGTTCCTTAGAACCTAATTTTTGCAATACTGACTTATAGTGCCTTCCCTCTTTCATCTTCAACAATTGACTAAATACTATCAACTGCTAGGAAAGCTGGCTCTTTCCCTTAATACCATCTACCTTATTCACTTGATTGCTTTCATTTATAGGAAGCAAACCATCTTCTCCGCAGGAAAATCTGACAGTGTAGGAAGGAGCCAAGTAATATAACCTTACAAGTATTTTTCTTGTA
Source organism: Scolopax mira (assembly GCA_004320125.1). Taxonomy (NCBI): domain Eukaryota; kingdom Metazoa; phylum Chordata; class Aves; order Charadriiformes; family Scolopacidae; genus Scolopax; species Scolopax mira. The sequence goes on along the minus strand of BJBW01009526.1, from coordinate 38,888 downwards.
TTCTTCTTTCCCTGAACTTTTCTCCAGTGAACACAGCCACTTTTAAACACAGTTCTCAAACTGTCAATAAGAAAATGGCCATCAAACATACTTAAACTGGATTGTCTCAGCTTTAAATGGCAAAGTTTATAAATAATTTAAAGTACATTCTTCTTCAAAAGTTCAAAAGGTTTAATTGAAGCTGTATATATGTATTCCTTTAACTCCCCAAGCACTAAGGGCAGAACCGCATACAGTACTGCTTGGCAAGTTAAACAAAAGTTCTGAAATATTCAAGACAATAAAAAAAGCTTAATAAAACAGTACCATGAATCATTATTTGAAAACAAGCCAACAGCTAATTTGGAGCAGGCTAATATTATTTCAAGATCCTTCACAAGTCTAAAACCATTAGTCTTTTTTCTTTTCTTGGTAATTACAGTGAATTTAATAGATATGTTCTGGGATTTAAATGATGACTAGAGTAGTTTTCAGCATTTTTACTGGCAAAAAGTTTCTTCCTTAGAAATATTTTATTTCAAAGCTGTTTTTATTATACTTCCCAGTTGAGTGGAGCAACGCAAGGTCACAGTCACATCTTGTGTTTCTCTAACACACAGGAAATTAACATGACCCAAGAAAGAGCTTTTTTGAAGATAGTCTACAAGCCCTTACAGTTTCTCCAAATTATTAGAGTGCCTATAGGGACAAATGTTAGTTTTTATCTCTCTACATATTTATCTCTTACAGCAAATGAAAACATTGTTACTTAAGCAATTTTGTTCTAAAGTTAGCTTTGGACATACTTTTCAGTGTTGAGCCACTGTTCCAATGTCTGTGAATTTAGTCACTTGGAATGTCATAATTTTTAAATGATATAAAACAAGCGTATATTCAACACAATTAAAAGATTTAAAAGGATTTACTAAGTAATTACAAAAAGAAGCTCTCCAGCTTACATGACGTAGATGAGCAACTGCACCTATATAATGCCACATCACCTCCTGTACCTCCTGAGATTAAATCGTTTGCTCAATAAGAAGCAAGCAGGGAATATTTACTGAACATTTAAAGATTTTCAGTATTGTAGCTAAGACCCCCCAGAAAGCACTGCAAGATTAAACAGACCATAAAACAGATTTAATATAATCAAAATTGTTCAGCAAAAAGTTAGCAAAAGTTCATCCACTTGACTGAATAAAATAAACATCCTACAAACTGAAATATATCACAATAATTTTTGTGGAAAGGTTTCCCATTAACATCACAGAAAATACTGGAAAAGTGGGAGAAGCGATGTGTGCAAGACTTTCTAGTCCAGTACACTAAGATATTTATGATTTTATTAAAAAAAACCCCAAAACCATAAATGACAAACTGATTTCCAGCCAGAGAGGCCAGGCTTTCTGAAATGTGATCAGTACTTAGGATTTCTACCTGTAACCTCCCTTCTCTGTACTGATCTTTTAGTGGTACCAACTCATTTCTATTCTACTTGAATAGTCAAGGCTTCAAGAGCTTTCATTATTCAGCAGATATTCCGAGCAGAAATCTCATAGCAATCTTAGTGCAACAATGCCAAATTGCTCAGGTGTCCTCTGCCTTTCCCTCTTGGATTGTGTTTGTTGCTTTTTTGTTTTGTTTTACTGTTCAAGCATCACTGACTACTGAAAAGCACACATATCAATTCTTACTTATTAGGAGATGAAGACAACATTGAAATATCATCAGAGAGCAAGGACAAATGATTTTGGAAGGAGTGAGGGACAAGTCTGAAAAATAACAAAGAGCCTTCCAAAGCCAATGTTCCTCACTCTGCGCTTTCCCACCCATCATAAGGAAGACTGAAAAATTTTAAGAAGTAGGAATATCCAAATCTTTCAAAGCCCATCTCTTTAAAATCTGGTCACTGGCCACATTTAGACTTTTGCTCTTTGTTGTCTAAGGTTGTCTTGTTTCATATTTAAACCTTCTCACAACCTACCATTAAATGAAAAGTGCACAAGAACAACTACACACGGTCAAAGAATTCCAACTATCCTCTATCTGACTGTTCTGCATGTTTGGTTTTTGAAAAAAAATATATTTATGTAAATGTCCATTTTGAAAGTAATCTCAAAACCCACACCAATTAGTCCTTTCCAATTAGTCCTTTCCAAGAATGAACACTGGTGATGCTGGTTTTCCAGTCAATTTAATACAAAAGAAAGTCACCATGTTTTTAACCAATTCCCCTCCCATTATCAGCTTTATGTCTTCTGAAGACCACAGTTCAAAGGCTCAGCAGATTGCCAGTGAAGTACTAGCTCTTCTGGCGTTTGAGGAAAGGTGAGGGATGCAGGGCACGGGAAATGCATCTTCAAGCACACACAGAACCTGGAGTTTGTAAATGGCAGGTCAAAATATGGCCTGACTGGTAAGTGAGCTGCATTCAGACCAGAGCAGGAACCTCCCACGTCTCTCTTTCCTACTGTAAAGCTTAATTAATAAAATTAAAAGCTTGCAAAAATCCCTTGGACTGCCTAATCAATGAGATGATTATTATTTTTTAAGTGCACTTAATATTATTCTAAGCATGTTATTTTTAATTTGGTCAGCCACTGAATTATAAATGGCATTTTTTATTTGTATTCCAGTCTCTGTATGTCAGCCCTTTGGTTTCAGCTCTGGGCAGGACTAATAGAAAGTGCAGCATGATGCACAATAATTATCATGGGAAGAATAAATGAAGTAATAAAACCCGACTAAATCTCGTAAGGTATCACACTCAGGGATAAGAATAAAGTAAGCAAAAATGAGACAGCCCAGCACAAATTATTGACTGTTCCTAGTTTAGCGTGGAATAAACGGCTTAAATCAGAATAGAGGCAGAATTTGTATTCTTTCCATAAAAACTACCAACTCACAGGAATGCCTGATGTACAGCATAAAATCAAGATATCTGCAACATCTTGAACACTGAGTGAAACAATGGGAACAGTTTTGGCCTTTTAGTTGCTAAAGGTTGAGAAAAAGTTTTGGAAACCACCTTAAAAAAATCTGACCTAAAGGATTTTTTTAAAAGATATCTAATTTTAATCTTCCTAGGGGAAGGGAGTAAATCTCTTTTATTAATCTATAACACAGTAGATGCATATTTTGTACAAAAGACATTAGTACACAGTTCATAAAAGAAGTGAAAACAAAAGTATCTTTTAGTGCATCAAAACCAGCAGAAGCTAACAATTTTCAGAAAGGAAAATATTCAGATAGGTAAAAAATATTTTATTTTTAAAAACTTCATGTAGGAGTTCTTGAGAACAGTTAATGTTGCTGAAATGAGAATATTTGAAAATACTGTATACACTTGTATACGTATAATCAGCTCTGCCAGCCACACAGAATGTACTAGATAACGATTATCCTCTTCCTGGAATCAAGCAAAGAGCTGTTTCATAACAAAGTCTTGTTATTAAGATTGGTATTTGGCAAACATTCCCTTGCTTTCTGAAAAAAACAAAAAGCTTTTTATTTCTTTCTGGTTCTAATCTTTATGCCAAACAACTAGAAGGTAAATATAAAAATGGGTAAGAGGCAGCTGTAATGTTCTATCCTCACTTCACAGCTTGATTTTTAAAAACGCAAGAGATCTCCTTTTTAAAGTATTAAGCTGTAAGTATTCAGGTATGTCTGCAATACTGTTTAAACTGTGTGGCACAGAATTCTCTGAGATACAGCAGAGCTCTCAATCCCAGAACCATCCCATAAATCTGCGATGCCAAAACAGTTCAAAAGAAGGCTTAAATCTAACTGAAAGGAAGATGCACAATTAAGTCTGAAGATATTAACGCTTTGCCAGTTACCTGACTCTCAAGAACAAGGTTTGCCTTGCTGAGAATATAAATTGGGCTGGCCAGCAAAAAAACTTTGAATCCAGCAATTCAAACTCACTGAGCTTCGGGAGTAAAATCTCCAGACTGGGCTGGTGGGGGATGAGACGTGATTTACTTGTATTCCAAAGTTTTAAATCTTAGCCAAACTAATGATTCTGTGAGGCTTTAAACTGTGTTGTCTTCTAGCTTGATACGACTGTTCATGGAGAGATCATCCCACGTGTCCTTTTATCCTGCCTTTTTTTACCAGAGAGAATTCACTTGCTTTTCAGAAGACATCTCTTTACCTACCTGCTTTAACCAAAAGCACTAACAGCATAGTCTTGAAAAGTAAATAGTGGGTGATACAGAGCAGGTCTGCACTGAGCCAAGAGTACTTGTCTGAATTTATTGGCTCAGTCTTGCAGAAGTGCAAGCCCTACACGCACCAGTGGTTTGGAGCAGACTCCTTACCAGCAGCACCACCGGTTCTCCCGCAGCTCCCTGACCTCTTCTCCCCTACCTTTTGTCTCCAATTCCATAGACCTAAGTTTTCTAAACTCTTATCACCAAGGAGAGAATCTAAAAGAGCCGGCATCAAGATTAGCAAGGACACAGGTAGCTTTTAAACTGGCGTTTCCCATTAAAAAGTTCACATACAGGGCAGCAGAGAGAAGCGGTTCAATGTAGTATCAGAGACAACAGCCACGCACAGCGCGGTCACCCCACGCGTTCCCCAGCCCTGAGATGACAGACTGAGTGGTCTCTGCACATTCTTCCTCTTTTGCTCCTACTTCCGTGCATATTTTCCTATATAAACACCAGACTTTGAAAAATACCAGGAATGATTTGAAGAGTTTTCTGGTTTTACGTTTCTTTACCGTAGTCTGTAGTTCTGCCAGAATCTGCAACCCTTTGTTATTTATTTTATCCCCCTTTCATCCTGCTAAACACGCTGCTGGGCTGCATAGTTTTACTCTTCCCTAGTGACTCCTAACTCAGTGCTTTCAGTGGTCAAATATCAGTCTCCACGCTTCTTCCACTGCTTCAGAAAAACAGCCTTACTGGGTTCTTCTCCCTCGTGTCTCCTGCCTGCTGGTGAAGGCTGGTCATCACAGAAGCAGAGGGGCAACAACTACCCACCTTCCAGGGGCTCTGTGAGCCCCACAGGTTTCTTGAGACACATCAGTGCCTTCAGATGAAAAGGGCTACTTCAACAGGAGTCCTCCAAAGGGGAAGGGTGGTGGCGGGGGAAATAATCTTTAAACAGTATGTGAAAGGAAGAACTAAATCATACCGTGCTCCAAACAGGTTAAGTTCAGAAACCGTTTGTCAGAAAGCAAATCAAGTCCCCGGACAATTGCATTCTGATATGGAGAGATGGGTGGAATTTCTCATGGAGTGTTTGTGAGGTCAAGATATTATGCCCTCTAAAAAAAAAGGCATATGAACACATTTGAATGAACTACATCTTAAGTATATGCACAAAATAACTCAAAAAACTTTCCTCAAGATCTTCCAACCTCAGAAAAATATCTAAAAATCAGAGTCATTATGACCAAGAGTTGACCTATTTTGCCTACTTTTACAAGGGAACTTTTTGCCACAATCACATTGTTAACCACTAAAAATTTTTTTCTTTCATGCCACAAGCCCTTTTTGTGCCAATCTAAAAAAAATTACCAGTTGCCCAGACATTCAAGTTATGGCATATAGATGATGACATCTCCATGTGATTTAGTCTAAACTTCAAAGTTGAACACACTACAAAATTCCAGATCCAGCCAGCTTTAAGAGGACAGGACAAGTGTGGCATTATTTCAATCTGTCTTCTTTATACACTCCAATCCCCAAGGATATACCAGAGCCACATTCCTTTACCATTAGGTCACTGACAAATGTTAAGCCTTGGGCTTCAGAACCTGACAGAACCTGTCGTGCTGAAATTGGTTACCTGCCCGGAGCTGTGAGTGATACTGATGGAGCTTGTGAGAGTGTTTGCCCCCCTCTATCTAATCACATTTCCCACTCCCTGCCCTCCCCCCAACTTAAAACTATAACAATATCTGAATGAAAATTTTAAAAATGCAAATTACCCAAATGAAAGCTAGTTCGCTGCATAAGAATTTAATTATGTGTCATATGAGAACCCACATTTTAAATAACCCTGTTAAAACATGCACACCTTCTAAAGCTGGATGATTCCCAATTAGCCTTGTAAGAAAAACATCTGGAGAAGAAGCTGTTGTATGGATTATAGGCTTAAAATATTAGAGTGTGGAACAGAGATCATGTAAAAATATCAGAGACCTAAGTGTTACTCTTCTGTGTACAGGAAGTTAACTGAGCATGTGAAAATACACATTGAACACCTATTATCTTTAGTGCTGCTCAGTAACTACCAATGAGACAGGTTGTTTCTTCCTGAGCATGTACCCATCCAGCTGCAAGGTCACATCCAGTTGCTCCCTGGTTTTACCATCTGCAGGCTATAACATTTAGATACATCTTGTAAAATACTTGGAGAGAAAAGAAGCCTTTGTTACCATGCTAATAAGACAAGTGATGGAGTCAGGCATTGTCCATTTAAGCAGCCACAGCTGGTTTGAGTTAAAATGCACCCAAGAAGCCCAGCTTCCCCAAAACGGCATGGGACACGATTCCTATTTCCCACATGGTTACAGCTAAAAGCACAGGTAACAGCAATGAGAAGCTGGGTTGCTTTTAGAAGATGGACTCCTTTAATTTGCTGACCTATGAGGCATATTGCAAGTACCTTTTCACTATAAAAATTTGGTTGCCTCAGATAGAAGGAAGTCTAGAAATTAAACAGTAACTACTTGATACGGGTACGTAGAGTGTGCTATCACATACAGATAATAACTACAGGTGCCTTAAAGGTCAGATTATATCCTTAGTTTGACTCCTAATAGCAACACAAACATTTACCATAAATGTATGTCAGCTATAAATTATTTATGTACAGATGTACACCATGGTAAGGAAGTGCAAGATGAAAAAAAACCAAAAACATCTTGGCTCAAGATCCCAATCAGAGCAGTTCAAACAAAGTCTTTGTATTTGTCAAGTGCTATGGAAAACAGGATTTTACTGTATATAGAAGAACTTTTCACTGTTGTTTTGGTTTTTTTTTCCTAGACTAAGCAGAGAAACACAAATTAGGGATCATGTTTGTTCCCTTCCTCAAGACTTTGTAATACAGATGAAGTTTAACAGTCCTGCTGCACATGGAAAAAAACAGTGACATCAGTGCACCCATTCTGACAGTTTGAAAAGTATGACTGCCTGAGTCTGTAACCGCTTGGCCTCCTGCATACCTTTGCATAAAAATTTACATAAAAGTTTTTACCTTAACATTTAAATAAGTACGGGGAGGAAAAACCACAATTGATTGTAAGCAGTTCCAAAAACTAAGATTTTTTTTCATTTGTCAGAGGAATAACTGGCAGGGGAAAGGTGATTTCCACTTTGTATTATTATCCTTATTTTCATCTGCTTTCACCTCAAGGAAAAAAGCTTTATTCACTTTGACTTTTTCCACAACATATTTGTCCCAGTCTGCTATTCTCAGAAGTTTAAAATTAGTTCATGCATTTCACCATTTCACCAAGACATAGTCATTATAACTGACTGAGAAATGCTTGTAGCTCCAGGTTTTTCAGCAAAGATGCAAATGTTGGGCAGCAGGGAGAAGGGTAGCTGTTACTACCCTACTGAAAATTCATCCAGTGTGGCTCAATTGCAACTCAGAAAAAAATAACCTTGCACAAAAGCTTCGAAGTATCTTACTGTAACGGGGAATTTTCTTTTCAGAAATTGCCTCTTGGATTGACTGATTTTGCCCAGGACCAGCAAGCTGTAGAAGATTGTCCTTGTGGTTATTGTTCCTTGTAGCTGGACTACTGTCCCTGGAGGTCCAAAGCCAACAGATATAGAGAGGAAGGCTTGTATGAAGTGGAGGATAGAAAAGATTAAAGCCTGGAACAATTCAAAATTTCTCAACCATTGCACAACTTTGAAGTTTAACAGATATATACACTGAAATGACACAGGGGCAACTCACTGAACCAGCCAACCTGACAAACAAAAACCACGAACAGAATCGTTGAAAGTATTTTTCAATGCATCTTTTTTAGGAAATATGGGTTTTGATTTGACCACACAAACACACCAGTTCTTTCAGTGTTTTCTTAGCTATCTCTGTGTTGGTTTGTTTCACACAATGTAAGCGTACACTCTGTTTCATAAAAGAGTTTAAAAAAGAGTTAAAAAAAGCTTCCAGAGAATCCCCAAGAAAAAAAAACCAAAGTCTTTTTCCCCCAGAAAGAACTAATTCAGGAATATTCATGTAGTACAGCAAAACTAATTTCCTGAATTGGTTTCTTCTGACAAAAAAAAAAAAGTTGGTAATGCATCAAAGATTAACTTCTAAAAACACTGGGGAAAAAATTCAGTTCATCTTCCTTTTTGATCTTCTTTTCTCAGAAAATGAGATAGCTATGGAAAAGGTTAGCCATACTGAGAATAAATGCACTCTGCTTACCTTATCCTGGCTATGTGCTGCTGCACAGGCTGATGCTGAAAATGGTCAGGCCACTGCTGGTGAAGGCAGAAGGACGGGGAGGGCTGAAGACAGCAGGCAGGCTGATAGACAGGGGGGTGTTTTTGGCAAATAGAGGCTGAATAGTCAGAATGTGGCTGCACGCAGCACGAGGTCATGGGAGATGGTGCTGAGCTGCCAACCACGGAGTGACATTCTTGCTTGCTATAATGGCTGCTTAAAGAATGATGGTACGGACAGGGGTGGCAGCATTGCGACAACATCTGCTGAGTTCTTTGGTTGTCTAAAGGCAGAAAGGACGGTTTGATTGTACCATTAAGTTGCAGGCAGCCATTTGGACTTGCTTTTGCTCTTGGTGGTTCCTTGGATGGGAGCTGTTGGAGCCCAACATCTCCATCCGTAGCTGCAACAATACCTGGGCCAGTAGCGTTGGACAAGATGCTGCCATTGCTGAGAACCACAGGGTCACTGATGCTGCTCATAGCCATGCTCCAAGCTCGTGATGGATACCTGGTGTTCCTGAAGAAACAAATAAAGCAAAGGCTATAGAGCTGCGGTGTTTTCAGATGCTCAGAAATAATTTCAGATTAAAATGAGTACAGCCTCTCTCTCATAGCCATCTTTCGCAACCCAGGAAAGTAGTCACACAGACACCGACAGGAATGGCTTGAAGGACTTTCATTTGTTCAACAAAAAGTTAAGAGTGAAGTAATTTAAATGCTCAGTGATTGAACCAAAATGTAACTGAAGTGAACAGACATCCCACAGACTCTGGTGCACAGCTAACAAGTAATGCTTGAGATGCACCGGAACAAGATCATTTTCCACAGGACTAAGTAATAGCTACTATTTATGAGAATAGATTTTGGTAAAAACTGTGTAAGCATCCCCACCTTGCACTGTAATTTGCCTGTGTGCTTTGAAAAGCCAGGAGGAGACACCACCACACAGTGGAGGTTCTTTAATAATCATTAATTTGCTGGTTTCAGTAACCTCCTTTCCTATACCCAATTTCTACTGAAAATGAGGTATATTTGGATTTTTTGAAGAAATTATTTTAAAATGCCTTATTTGAATAAGTCAAGCTACTTCAGTAGACATCTGCCCAAATGTCTGGATCAGAGAACTAGGTCTTTAGCAGCAGCCTAAAATGAACTGTTACGAATTCTAAAAAGATAGAATACAACAACATGTTTTTGCCAAGTTTAAAAAAAGCAAATAATCCCAGGATTCAATTACTACTGAGTGAGAAGCTCATGCTTCCAAGTGACGTGTATTCCAAAGGCAGGTAAGAAATGGACTGCTGTAAATAAAGGATATTAAAGATTTTCTCCTCAAGTCTTGTCTTTTTCAAGCAAAATGTAAATAATTGAAAACTATTAACACTGGAAAGGTGACTGAGGAGCTTGGCTCAAAATCAAAACTTGTTTGAGGTGTTCGCAGCAGCCAATTTCCTCCATGTTAAGTATAATTGTGCTTTAATAAGCTTTGAAAATAAATTGGAGATTATTATTTTGATAACACAAAAGGTAAAAACATCACAATTAAATAAAAATGTTTTCCCAAGTTCCACGGGGAGGAGGGAGGAGGAGAAAGGACAAAGAGGAAGAAAGACCACTAATTACACACTATTTAGAAGAATAAACCAACACAGGCTTAAAGAACAGAATCAGCTAATTACAACTGCTTTGGCTAACTTAATGTTACCTTTTTCATACTGAATTTAACCAACAATCTCCCAAGTCTAAATAGCAAGGCTTGCATTACAGACACTGAACTTTGCAGAAAGACACAACATGCAGATTAAGACAGATAAGCGAGGAAGTTTCTCACTCTTTTTTCTTCTCCAATACCTTTGCAGAGCCCTCAGAAAGCTAAGCCTGCCCAGCCAGCTGAGCTATTTGATTGCCTGAATGCTAATTCTGAGCAGAAAGTGCTTGGGAGAGTGGAATGCTCCCCCCCCCGTGCAGCACCTCCCCTAGACATAGCTAAATCCTTCACTTCTGAAACCAAAATTAATCCTCTGCTATTTGTTCTAAATCATGTGCGGAGCCAGATGCCCTGGGAAATCACTTCCATTTAGATAGCCCCTCAGAACAGCAGAATACACTGCATATTTTTTCCACACATTCCAGCCGGGTGCCCCCTCCCCTGGCCAAGGCAAGCTGAGCCCATGGAGGGGAGCAAATTCAAGTGGCTGGTTAAACTCTGAAGAGACACATTGGCTGTGTCTGTGTGAAACAGCCTGGCTTTCCCTCCCGCCGCAGGGCAGCCTCAGAGCCCACTGGAACAGAGGGAGGGAAAGGTGGACGTTGAGGCAGAAAAGGCTCCTCTCGAGGCATCTGGCAGCACTTTTAGGAATTTCTGGTTGCTTATTTTCACGTTTGCTCACATGGGAGACAGCTTGTGTGGTGATGAGGTTAGAGTTCTGGTTCTAAGTTAGTTTGATACATCCATAGCATCACTTGAAACTGCTGTTATGTTGGCCAAAGTTACTGTCCCATAGATATTGTAACAGAAAATAAGGTATGGAAACACTGCAAATACCTGGGCCCTTCTGGAAGACAGATGCACCTCCAGGAGATACCCTCAGTGTGCAGCAACTGAGATAAGAGGATGCCTTTTTCAGTAGCTGTTTCATATCACTTTATACAGGAAAATCCAACATTTATGGGCAAGGCACACATGTGCCACATGGAGATGGGAGCTGGGCAGTGTCAGCACAGGCACCCAGGCTGGGGACCTCTAGTGCATCCCTGCCCTTCATAAATGCTGACAATGGAATTAGAGCTTTTGTTGCTTACAGCCCAGCAGCCTCCATTTAATAAAATCAAAGGTTAAATGTTTTATTTTGAACAGATGTAATATCTACCTGTATGCCTTTCAGTTTAAACAGTCTTCAGAAAGACTCTTTAGAAACTGGCAGATGCAAAGAAAAGATGAAAATCACCATCGTCAGCCAAAAGGAGAAGCCTGTTCTCCTTTTGAACAAGCTAGAAAAATTTTATCAGATCACACTGATTCTTTCTTTCTTCCTAAGCCTTGAGAAACTACTGAATCTTATCCATTTTCATGGAGTATTTGAGAAAGGCAATGGAAGCACCTGCTTACCTTGAAGCTCTTTCAGAGCCATATTGGGGTAAGCCAGACCACTCTGCATGCTGAAGGTAACCGTCTGATTCAGTAATTTATTCAATCACAGCAAGCACTGGGACTCAGACCAATTCTCCAGCATTTTCATTTGGTTTAGTAGTTTTTCTAAACAAATGTCATATTGTTGAGGTCACTTTACAAGTCTAATGTTATCTGAGTTCTGTTTCACTCATGTTCAAGGGTATCAAAAATTATGTATTATTATACTTCATTTGTGTCACGTTCTGTACCAGCGACTGAAACTCCATTGACAGCAAAACTTCACCTGCAGCTGTCACACCAAAATATATTCTTAGATTATATTCTTCTCTTTCTGCTGTATTTTGTCGCCTCTGCCACAGCTGCAGTGACTGGGAACTTACTGGCCCAAGGAAACAATTAACTGAGAATCTCAGCTTTAGAGGGTGTACAAATAGACCAGTTTAATGCAACAAGTAAAAGCACAGTAAGATTTTAGTAACACATGGATCTGAGAAATCAAAGAACCTGTTCATCATGAAAAAAAAAATAATCTAAAACTTGGAAACTTTGAAAACACAATCTTTGAGAATTCTGAATTCTTTCAATGCTGAAATTTATTTTTGCTGCATTCCTCAGACTGGTTTAGGATTTGGTATTATTCAACAGAGTGGGGCTTTCCACCACTCACACCTGAAGGCTTTGAAGCAGTGGACAGGTATTCTGCACAAAGAGGTTGTAAATAATATAGGCAGCTCTACTTAAGATTAAATACAATTAGAAAATGCGCTAACCTACATGTTTAATTCATCACACTTAGGTTTCCACCTCTCTAGCTGGACACAAGGTATTTTAAACGTTAACATCTATTTAGAAATTATGCCAGCTGGACCGCTATGGAAATAAAACCAGAATTTATCTTTAATTACTGCAGGCCTCGTAACAGTAACTGCTAAGAAAGCACTTCAGCCATGCAGTTCAGCACACCAACTTGGAAGAGTGTCATATGTGGGAAGTACCACAGCCCGCAGAGGCAAGGTTACTTGGTGACAGTTTTATAGAGTAATCCCTCTATTATTTGTGGAGCTAACAATGAACCCAGCTTACCCCGCAGACATCGGCCATCTGCACCGCAAGCCCTTCAGGAAATAAAGTAATGCTGTACCACGCTGAAACTATGTAGGATTTGGTGTTCCCTAACCAGCGTGGTCTTTTTAGGCCTGGATTAAGTTCACCTGTTCCTTTGGCTGCAACTGAAAGAATTTTTCTTTGCTTAAAAGTTTCTTTAAAAAAAAACACCAACCAAAAAAAACAGACTTAAAAAAACATTGGTTCAACAAATCCCATCTGGACTCATAATGCCTGCAATTGAGAATGACAGAAGTGCACATTCAAGAGGGAATGATGTAGTGGAAATTTAGTACAACCTAGTATATTAGTACAAATAATTTATAGATCTTTAGAAGATGACAGAGAACAGCTAAGTGTTGAAGGTTGTTTTAACCATATAACGGCCTTGTGGTCCCTTAAGACACTTAAGTTTTTCAATGTGGCAAATGGGTTACCCGGTCTCAATCTGTAAACCTGCTTCAATCCCGTCCCAGACTCTGTTTTCTGTGCCAGTCATTGCACAGCCACTCTTTAGGGAAGATTTTCTCCTCCTCCCCATCCCCAAAATTCTTGGCATCTTTTCTTTTTCTCAGTGCTTGCAGGAGTAACAGGTGGTGCCTGGTGTTTTGATACTGGATTTTATGGGAGACATCTAGTTATCTATCACTGCAATGGTCTTTAGCAAGTCAAGCAGCTTTTTAATGTTTTATGGTTGTTGATCTCCATTTTGGCTCTCAGCTAGGCATTTTTCAAATTCTCTAGCTCTTACTCCTATGCGTTCAGATGTGGTGCTTGGTTTCTCTCAATACCCCGATTCTTGCTTTTCCATTTCAGCTGTTAACCACTAGTCTTCCTGGAAAAGCTTTCACTATACAAAACATAGGTGCTTATTAGAACAAGCCTTCCCTGTCCTTTCCACTTCTTTTTTCAAGTATTCAAAGTACATTTTAAAAGCATATATTTTGTCTTCAAGAAGATTTTCTACATAAGAAAAAAATAATTCATTTTATCAGCACACCAGTTTAGGTGACACATAAACACAACTGCTTTACTTTGAGGACTGCTAACGAGCAGATTTTCATCAATCTAAGTGCTTTCCCCAGGCAGCAGTAGTTAGAAGACAATTACAAAGCAGAGGAGACTTTCAGAAGGGAAGTTTCCCCTCTTTCATTTGGTAGCAAGTGTTTGGAGAGCCAGCCAGCCCTTCCATCCCTCTCTGTGGCAAGTGTTTCCAGAGCCAGCCAGCTCTTCCACCCCTCTCCGCAGCCCAAGAGGTTGAGAAGCTGCCCCATTCCAAATCTGAGACAACCTGAGTCAATTTCCCGCATCTCAGGCTGGCCAGGGAATGGCAATTCCTGTGACAGGGAGTTTCCAGATGTCACCACGCCAGGACCACAGCTCATGCTCCAGATGGGCACTGGAGAACCAGGGTTGCCAAACTGGCCTACCAGCAGCAGCCATGGGATGAGGGAGCTGGGAAAGACTGCAAAGAGTGGGGGAAAAAGAGTGTTCTCCAGAATGTCAGAAATAGATTATGCTTTGCTTTTAAGCTAAAGTTACTTCTCTTGGCACAAACAGTAAAAAAACAGCAGACCACTTAGAGAAATCAATTGCAGTGTTTTAACTACAAAGTCTTTTTAAAGTCAGAATTCACAATACATAATTAGACTATAAATAGAGGCAACAACAAGGAGATCTGAAAATTCTTCCACAAATTTTGTATTACTCTAAAGTTTTATTTAGAAAAAGAAAAGAAATAATAAAGCAAGTATCTGCAGGGGAAATGATAAAAAAATTTATTACAAAAATCTGAAAAAGCTTCAAATACTCTGAGTTTTGGAAAGAGATATAGCTACAAACAGAAATGACTGCAACCAAAAAATAATACTTTGAGAAAAAAAAAGTGTGCATAGTTCTGGAAAGCAGGTATACACCAGCACAGTTTAAAAGCATGGAAAGTTCTTAAAAAAAAAACCCAAAAAACCCCCCAAAACCACCAAACCAAACCCAAACGCTTCTTACAACTGCAACACTATCATCACACTAAATCTTATTTACACAACTTACTGACTTTCCATGATCATACAAAAGACATTTAAGTTTTGTAGTTGGAAATATTCTCATCCAGAATAGCTCTAATCCTGCTTACATAGAGGGGGGAAACCCAAAACATGTCTCTTTCTGGATGTAAAAGGAGTTACTTGCATTGAAAGTTCCACAGGATTTATTTCATCATGCTGGGGGATTAACATTTAAATTATTACAGCTGTGAAGGGACACAAAAACACTACTCTTGAGCACACGGCTCCAGCAATACCTACCATCACCCTGATTATCTCAGCATTATCTATGAGGTTAAGAAGTCTCTCCACCAGCTGTTTAGAAGCAGATTTTTTTTTGTTTTCTGTCCAAATTTACAAGTTATGTTTGAGCATCTTTACAGGATGCTCAGAAACATGTTAGTAACAGGAATCTGCTACTAACAATAGCGATTTTTTTTCCTTGATTTTGCAATAGAAACACTAACATAATTTTACAACTACTGTATAAACCCCTCGGTGAGAAGGCCACAGCACACGGAGCAGGTATATACCAGCAGACGCACCTATTTGATAAACACGGAGCGTTCTTTGCATTTAGTTCCAGAAGACACAGTAGCGGTCCAACAATCATTTTCTTCGAAAGCCAAACAGCCGAGAACGGATTTTTTTTTCCCCCTCTCCCTCTCGCTTTCCGAAGAGTATTTTGGTTTTTAAGTTTCCTAGGTTGCCGAGCCAAATGAAGGCCACACGATAAACCCCATATACCGCTTTTATAATAGCGCATCTGCTGCAGAGGTGTTTTTCTCTCTCAGCAGCCCTTCAGCGCTGGCAGGGTCCTGTTCTAAGCTCTCCGGCACCTCTAGCCAGCTGTAGGCTTTTACAAGCCCAGGAGTCTACTTGCATTACAAAGTCGCATTGAAGTGTAAATAAACCCAAGGTACACAATAGTCTTAGTTAAGCCCGTCCCCTAATGCTTTCTGAAAGCCCGGGTTGTTCCAGCTGCAACCCAAGATACACGCTCCAGGAACAGATTTGGGGAAATCCAAGGGAACGCACTCCTTAAGGCTTACCAGAGCCGAGCCGGAGCCGCAGGACGGAGACGGCAGCCCACTCCTGATCCAAGTAGCCTCCCCCCCCCCGGGGACCCGGTTCCCCCCCTTGCCGCTCGCCCCGACACACCGACCCGCAGCTGGGAGCTCCGCGCCGAGCCGAGCCGCCGTGCGGGGCCGGGGGAATCGGGGCAGCCCCTCCCGGCGGCGGGGCAGGGACCCGGCAACGACCCGCCGGCTCCTCCCTCCTGCCGCCCCGGGAGCCCCGGGTTCCAGCCCCCTTTTGGATCCGGCTCCGTTAAGGCTGGTGCGGCCGGAGGCGAAGAGCTTCTCCCCCGACTCTCCCCCCGCGGGCTCCCCCTCCAGCTCCAACACGCGTGGGGACGTGGGAAGGACAAGTGGCATCACCTCTGCCACCGGCGGCGGTGAAACGGAAGGGGCTGGGGGAGGCGGGAGGCTGAAAATAGATAACCGAGGGTGTTTTCCCCAACTCGCTTCAGCCCTCATTAGATCCTGGCAGCGTGTCCCTGCCCCCAGCCCCAAACTCTTACTTCATCCCTCGGTTGTCAGGCATTTCTTACAAAATATCTCAACACCACCAAAAAACAACCATTTGGAAAAAAAAATAGGCTTCCTTCCCCCGGACTGTAAGATACGTTTTGTTTTAGAAGACTTTATAAAATACAAACTGAATTATTAAAGGCTATTAATGCCAAAAGCTGAAAGCTCCCCGAGAAGACAGTCTGGTCGCCCACAAGTCAAAATGCAAAACCAGAGCTTGCTAATTTCTGGAGATGTTTAAAGCTTCGATTCTAGGACCTCAAGACTGAAGCAGAAGGTCCCGTTTAGGAAGAGCTCAGTATCAAGGTGGGGAACGCTGTGCTCGATTTGCAGAGCTGCCTTAGGAGGAGCTTTTTAAACTCCTGTTGTGATGGGAGATGCCATAAACTGGTCTCAGCCTGCTCAAGCTAACTGCTGAGCCTCACATGCTCACGAGCCTCGTGTTTTAGGAGGTGACTCCTGGTTTTTCCCCAGCTTTGGGTATCTCAGAGGCAAACCTCAGAACTCATCATCCTCCTGGGGCAGATTTTACCAACCAAGTCCCCTGCCACTCCAAAGCAGGTCACAATCCACCCGGGACTCTTCTTTTTAGAAGAGCTCTTTCCCCTCCACCAAAATACTGGAGCTCTGATTTCAAGGTCAAATTGAGATGGTTGTAGCAAAAGGAATTTCTTATCCACAAGCATCTTCACTCTTAAGCAAAAAAAAATCTTACCAAAAGGAAACTCTGGGGCTCAGTTTCCCTCAGTGTGACCTCAGAATTATGCATCCTAACTCTGGTCCAAGATTTTATGCAAGGGTCTTCCTGCTCGCTCATTGGATCTGGTCTTTTAACAGGCAGTGAGAGACTCTAATGCCTCCCTACTTCTAAGGGGAAATGTTTTACATTTTATTTAAAAACCAGTGTTCCTTGCCTTTCTCACTTAGCCTCTAATGGAAAATCTCACTGGCACCAGCTGCCCTGTCTCCATCTCCCACACACCATCAGCATCCTATCTAGAACATCAGGTCTGTAACATTAATGGATTTCTAACAGAAAACTCCCTTTCCATCCAGTGCTAATGGTCCAGGACAGTTCTTCTACAAGAAACTCAGATATATTTATTGAGCAAACCAGCAAACCAGTATTAAAACCAGATAACTTCAAACCATACGTCAGAATGGAAGTAGGACTACAAGATGATATTCACTTTCTGAATATCTGAAACACATAATATATGCCCAGAAGCATCACAAGAATACTCTCAAAGCTACTTTTCCAAAGTCAAAGAACTCTAAGTATTTTTGCAAAAGCTATTTACTAATAAAAGTATTTCTTAAATATGCAAATATTACTGTATACTGTAGAGTTCACTGCAGACACCATGTCACTTGTATTTGCTAACCACCTCAAAGAAGTGACAAAAGGCACGGAATTGCTTTGATATCTAGGAGGAAAAAGTACTATAAGAACCTAAAGGATTACAATCTATTAAAGCTGTTAGATTATATGTACTGTGCAAAATAGTGTTATTCTATCTTAGTGCACCAACTTACTGCAGACACTGTATTCCCAAGGACGGTAGTAAAACGACTGTATCGTGTGTGTTCAGAGGTTACGCTTAATAAAATGATTCCTGTGCAAATTGGATTTAAATACTGTATCATAGATTTGAATTACAGCCTTGTAGTCAATTACAGCCTTCACAGTCTCTGAAAAGCAAACTCAGCACTGAGAAACCTTTCTCCCACGCTGTGCTCTGTCCCTGCAGAGCCTTAATTGTCCATTGTCCCCCCAGCACACTCCTGGTTTTGGCATCTCCATGTACACCCTTTAACACCCCACATTTAGCTTTTCCCGTTGCTGCTTATCCCACTGCTCATCTCCAGTGGTACCAGGCAAAAGCTGATTTTCCATTTGTGAACAATTAGGAAACACAAGCGAGCTCTGCAGCACGTGAAGGGCAGGTACGGGAAAGAATCGGGGGAAGGTGGAAAAGGATGGAGGAATTTAGACAGATTCAAGGCAGATCTGGGCTGTCAAATTCGATCTGTGGAAGCTTCGAGAAGATAAATGAGTAACACTGTGCTCTATCCGCCAGCTGGAAATGCACACATACAGAGAATCTGCAGGACATCTGCACTGCTCATTCAGCCTTGCTTTAAGACAATACCATCCTTGATCCACCAGGAAGTTCCACTTATGTATGGATCTATCGATACATTTTACAAGCAGTAAAATTTCTATCATAAATAAAATGAACTCTCAAAGCTTCACTAGGCATTAAAGACAAAATGAGCAGAATAAAATTTGACTATTACACCGTCTTGAAAATTATTATTTTTAGATTCCAAAAATTACTTAAAAACATTTGTGATTTGAACTTCAAGCTTTTCAAGACATGCTGCTCTGGGCAAAAGTACTTTGCATGTTCTGATCAAAGAAAAATCATTTAAACTTAGAAAAATGGGCAAACAATCTCTTATAACACCATGACAGTGCTGGCCACCTCTGCTAGCTTTGGCTACCCATAGCCAAGCGCTGCCACCCGGCTAGTTCCCACGCTGTAGCCACAGCTATTCTCTGCCCCTTCTCTTGCCTGGATGCCTCCAAACGCTTCTATGAGCTTAACAGGACATAACACAGATTCCTCTTTTAGAGCGAGAGATTCTGAAGAAGCTGAAGGACTTTGACAGCATTGGACATTAATAAGAGAGCTGGTGGCCTTTTTGGGTGCTCTGGGGACAAACTGATGCTGAAGGACTAGATAAACACTCAAGAGACTTTGGAAATCTGCAAAGGTCAGACAGAAGGTACCCCAGGTGCTGTAGAAATTCTGCTGTATTCCTAATGAACTGGGGAGAATAAGGGAATATGGAATAGAAGAGCTAATTAGAGGTTAAAATGACAGAATGAGTTCTGTACATGGCACGTGTACTCTGCAAGTATTTTATTATAGCTACATTGAATTTTTATTACAATTCCTATCCAACTACAGAATTTCCCGACTGGTGGTTTTTTTCTTAGAGTATTCTCTATTGCAGCTCAGATGCTATAGCACAATGCCTGCAGCAGGCAAGTCACCAAATGTCACTTAAAACAAAACGCAGCGGGAGAAATATGGTAGGAAACCAACCATTTATTTCCTATTTTTCACACTAAAGGATATTTTCATGCAACATTTCAGGTAACGCTGAGATAGCAGTAGCTATGTCAATTATTGCAAGGCATATAGAACGCATATTGGGACCTTACAGATTCTAGCAGTACATGGGACATGTCAAGAGCACACCCCAGGGGTCCAGAAATATGAGGAAAAGGCAAAAAGTGACTTATCTGAGACTGCAGCCCCACAAATGTGAGGGGTTTGCTCCTAGACCTAAAGAGCATGAGGACAGAAGGGCTGTGTTCATAAAGCAGCACCCTTGAGATGGAGACTCTCAGAATTGGCAGTTGGAAGCCCCTGAACAGACAGAGCAGTTCATTCACAACCTGTGTTACCCATCCAGAGATGAAAAAGAATATTGTAAGAGAGAAAAACAAAAGCACCCAGCAATTAAAGAACTCAGTACTTAGATCTGCAGATTTATTTCTTTGACGTACAGGATGAAGAAAAGGAAGTGAATGAAATTAAAGATATTAAACATAAAAACTCACATCCTCTTACACTGGCATTCTTCTGTAGACTCTCCCCCCGCCCAGGGGTGGAGGAGACAGACCTTCATAGAAATATAGCCATAGTATAAGAGAAAATGATTTAGTATCATCATATATCTATGGCTTAAAGTTTAAGTATTGAGCCTTCCATGAGCTCCATGAGGATGAAACAGTGTCTGATCAATAGACGCTGTAAAGTAAATTGGATGTCCTTCCCCAGTTTCCACTCATCCAGACTTCATTGCAAAATCTTTCATAATTGATATCCTCAGGAAAGGCTGAGAACTGAGTACAGTGGCTGAAAAAATCTTTAAGCCTTGCAACGCAGTCTTCTCCAGCACTAGTGACTGGGGAAACGTTAGATGTAATTGCTGATCATGCTCTATTTGGGTTTTGGGTTTTTTTTTCAGATAAACAAAGGACTTCTGGCTTGTAAGCAGGAACTTTAAACCCTACACGCTACATTCAATAAAACAGATACCAACACATTCTTTTAATATTCTGGAAGCTGGACATTTAAGGTCACATCATCTTAAACAACACAAAGTCAAAGCACAGAAATAAATACTGGCAGCAAAGAAGGTCTTTCATTGTCCACAAAGTGCCTAGAACAATGCGCTCTCAGTCCCTAGTGTAATTAAAGAGTCAGTTCAGTATGATATTGCAAATAAATAAAGCAGGATTCTAAGCTATTTCCTCTATTGATTTTTTTAAAAAGCTTGCAAAGTAGGATAATGACATTTTCCAGTCTTTTTTTTTTTCCTTAACCGAAACAAGACACTCCAGGAGCACCTCTCTAACTTTATTTACTGAGATCCTGAGGATTTAAACCAGGTTACGTGAAGGCTGAGTTTTATTAAATGTAAGACTGTCTTGTTTCATCTACTTACAGAACAGAAATACTAATATCAGTTTAATAATTTTTCAGTGAAGATCTAATAAAGATAAATCTTCTATTTCATATGTTTCCAAATCACACATACTCTAACTTGAAATGCATATCTGAGGCTCCACAGGAACTCAAGTCCCACATCACATAAAAATCTTGAAAAGCTAGTAAATTTTTAAAATTCCTCACCTTGAAAGCAATTATTTACATTATTAAAATAAAAAACAAGGTTGTGTAGTAATAGTGAATAAAACAAACAAAAAATTGATCAGATTTAATACTATGCAAAAATATGGAAAGTTTGTAAGAGTTTTATTAGCATCTCAATTTTCAGATACTAATATGAAGAAAACTTGTTTAAAGTACAAATAAATCTGGAAGCAGAACTGAAGTTCTATACTTTTGATTTATCTACAGCTCCCAATGTTTTGAAGGAATTTTTAATAGCTTGTCTTCGGTTATAACAGTTTTATTCTTTAGACAGAGTGCTACAATAATAAGTTATATTAAAATACAGCTGCATAAACATGTTTACACACAGTTACACTTTCTCATTCACATTCCTTTCTCACAGGTGCACCTTTTCCACTCTGAACTAAGTACTCTTAAATGTATCTTATGTAAGTGCACACATGTATAATGTCACTTGTAAAATAGTCCAGACTGACCAGAAGGAAAAACTAACAGAATGCTTTATCTGAACGTAAAATAAACAAGTGACATAAAAAGCAGTAATTCCATCACTTGTACGACACCAGTATTTAAACCATAACCACCATGCTGATGTCATGGTGAAAGTGACTATTGCACTTCATTTTTTTCCAAATGACAGGAGAAATGAACTTTACCAATATTGTTAAAATAACTACCATTCTAAGATTAACTTGTCTATAATAATAGAGATACCAAAGAACTGCATTTCTCCCATCGTTTGGAGGACTTTATACAGCAACAATCCAAAAAGCACAACTGCCACTATTTCTATCTCAACTGCAGAGGCAAAGCAGAAGTCACCTTTTCAAATTTATATTCTTAGTTCAGGAAACAGCAAAGTCCTGAAATGTAAGGAATTCTTTTAGAACACTAACATATCGATTACTTTTAAGATAGGGACCATTGTTTTGCACTTAATTTCAGGGAAACTAAAAATGCAACATCAATATTTACTGTAGCTGCAACATAAACTATTATGTTGCAGATCTCAGAAAACTAGCATTTTGTTGTGCATTTCATTCATTTTCACAGCAAAAGAAAGTAGAAGGATCTCATTTATTTTAGAGCAAATGAGGTGACGACTGTAGTTCTGAAACATTTCTTCTACCTTCTACCTTCAAGTTCAACCTTCAGCCCTGCATGCGCTTCCCTTGGCTTAGTGCAATACCAGGAGAGAAAGCCCCTACCAGCTTCTTAATTATTCATTTATCTAAAGAATTTTCAAAATTAACTCCCTAAACCTTCAAATAAAGCATGAAAGAGCTCCCCGGCTCCTTGCACAACCCACATCACACCTTCCCGTTTCCTCGATAGGGGAGTGAAACAAGCAGGAAAGTCAAAGTGCTTAGGGCAAACAAGCATCGCCAGAGCCCGGAGAGGAGCTTTTATTTGATGTGAGCTTTACTAACAGACAAGGCAGGAGAAAAGGCTATTTGAGCCCAAACTCGATGTTTGCTCACTGGGCTGCTGGTCTGCCAGAGGGTTACCCAAACACAGCTCCTGCAATGGGATGGCAGCCTTTTCCAGCGCTCTCTCAGCAAACAGCCGCGACCCTGGGAATTTCTCAAACGTGCAGATAAATCAAGAACCAGACCAACCTCCACAGCTTTAGAAGGAGACATCAGATTTCTCTGGGGCCCTCTGATTTCACACTGTTTAGACTAAACAGCAGTGACCGCCTATCACACGCACGTCACATCATTTCCAGAGCTCTTCACTAAAATTGATTTGATACGTGTCTGTTTTATCTGCTACTTTAAGTCAAAAAGCCTTGAGACAAGTCTAAACTCTGAAACACCTATGCAACATTCCCCTGGGTGGTGGGTTTGGGTTTTTTTAATGCTTATTCTATTCCTTTTATAATATAGCTAGGGATACTGAGGTGTATCTTCTCAAACACAGGTTCCCTAGAGACACATTTTTGAGCTGTATTGTCAGACAAAAATGAAACTGTACACCTTCTCATCAATTCTCAAATTAAAAAACCCTTTGGAAAAGCACAGGTGTACTGAAATTGCATTACAGTTTTATCACCCAGATATATCATTTTTCTGCATGAGGTCCATTTAACAAACCAAATTTTTTATATTGAATATGTCCAATACTGACCAAACCTCTAACATGATATACTCGCAGGCTTTTCAAACTTGATGGTACCTCTGGAGATTTACATTCAATAAATACAGTAGGATAGCTATTTAAAGATTGAATTCAGGAGAAGACTTCAATTAGTTTACTTCTGCTACAGCCTCTGTGATGTACATAGCCCATTCAGTTAGATAATACTGCTTTTTTCCATTTACATGTACTATACATGCTCTGTTCCTAGATTCATCGGAATATGGTTTGGGTCTTTACTTGTTATGTAAATTGCAGTATCAGGTAACTCTTTTCACATGAGAATTGAGGAATCTGAAGAGGAAGAGGCACTGAAAAGTATTTCTTTTTCATGGGAAAAGTTTCTTCCCATGCCCAGGAAGCACTCCAGGACTGTGATGCAGCGGGACTGATCCCAGTCTTCTGCACAGGAACCGGGGGTTTGGGAATTGAGAGAATTCCAGTCACCTCTGGTCATTACAGAGTACAACCATGGAAAGATTTATTTTTTTTTTTTAAATACCCCAGCACAGCAGAGTGGCTGGGTGTCTGCCAGCAGCACCACAGCTGTACAGAGCCAGCACCAGTAAAGCACTGTTGTGTCAGACATGGGGACAGGCACAGAGCCACTGCCCAAGGCTTCTGGAGCCCTGCAGCAGCACAGCCGTCCCGTGACAACTTCCAGCTCACTTAATTGGGCCATGGACCTGTTCCAGGGCACGGGCACTGCTAATTTTAATAAAGCTGAGAAATCAGTTTACTATCGAGCTATTGAACCTTTATGGAAGTGTTCAGACATTAAAACCTGAATATTCATTTTACAATTTTAAATCTTATTTAGCAGAACAGCCGTGTTTAGTCTACAGTATTTAACAGTCATCAGCCAGATACTTTTCAATATGAGCAATGTATGCATAAGATACTGACCTTCTCAGTGAGAACTCACAGCCCACTCAGCTACTAAAAACGTAAGAGCAGCCACAGAAAGATTGTTCCATTTGTCAGAAGATACTCTTCTTTGCATATATCCTTCCCAAAACAACTTATGTACAAAGCCACCAGCAAAAAAAAATTATAAATCTTTCTTAAAGAGTTTGTTTTAGAGACAAGGTACAAAAAAATAATAATCATCTAATCTCGAGGGAAGCATCCCAGTCAATTTTGGATGACTGGTTCTTCATGCTTGCATGACATATCCACTACTTTTTTTTCTGCACTCTCACAGCAAACAAAAAGGTATCACATGGATATATCACACTACTCAAAGCCAAACGCATATGAAATTGTTGTCAGCCACTAGAAAAGCCACCAGTGCTTTTCCCACCTCCCCAGTAGAGCCAAGTGAGAGATGTGAGGCAGCACCAGCAGTGTTTGTGTGTGGCGAGGGGAAATGGGTGACCCTGAGCTCCTTGATTACTGGCACCTTATACACCAGGGTGAGAGGAAGCTGTGTGTTCCAAGGGGATGGGAGAGGAGAGACCCCGGAATGCTCGGGCTGAGGCCAGAGAATAAAGAATTTCACAGCTTGGTGATAACTTTAAGAGGCAAGTGCCCATCATGCAAACACGTGCTAAGATGCTTGCTCACACACTCCCTCCTTATAGATTAGTTTTAATCCTAATAAATTTTCTAAATTCAACTCCCACGTACCTGCACAAGCACATCTGCTGGCATACGGGTGGCAACTGTAACAGGCAAGAATGACCAGCACAAGGGAAAAGTGTTTCATTCAGTGACATTAATGATTTCAGTCCACTTAGAAGTATGTATGTGCATATTGTAGCATACACTATAAAAGAAATAGCTTTAGAGTTGAGACTTTTAAGTTTTTTCGCTAAGAGAAAACATGTATATAACCAAACCAATATAACCAAAAACCAGAACTGTGAATCGAAGGGAGAAGTGTAAGCACAATGCTTAATTCCTGGTCGTTAAGTTTTCTATAAAACAAGTTATTGCTGAACTAGTTTCAAATTCTCACAAAATAACAGAGCAGAAACAAAGGGCTGTATCTGAAATGCCCACAAACTGAAATTCCAGTTCCCTACATAGAGGGATTTCTTTCGTTAGGACAAGATGGAGAAGCACGCAGTGATTAGCATTTTAAGTCAATACTAAAACATGGTCGGGTACAATTGGTGAAGCCACTGAAGGGATTTTCCCAGGTCTCCTGCTTTGTTGTTGACTGGGCACACTTGGCCTTTCAGAGCTGAACAAATCAACAGTTCAAAAACATCATTATCTCCTATGACTTTCTTCCCAAGGGCTGCATTGCTACCCCACCTGCAGAGCTACGGGGAACACTGAGCAGAAGCAGCCACGCGCTTCAGGCCATTGCTCAGAGAATGACTGAAATGGCCAGGCTCCTCGTGCCCAGAACATGTCTAGAAGACACCTAAACCAAAGCTGCGTTCCATTACACCAGCATGGGTGAAACACCCGGCTCTGCCTTCAGATGGAGGCAATTCAAGAAAAATTGTGCTGCACGTTACCGAATTCTGCCCAGCACTCAGCAAAAGCCTCACGACTTCAAAAATAAAAGAACAGCCAGGTCCTGTTAAATTTATTACGCTCACCCCACCTCGCATTTAAAGATGGAAAGAAATACTCCCCTCAGGGAAGGGGGGCCCAGCTCATAATTTCTGGATTAAACCCATTACTATTAGCTGCAGAATCAAATTATTAGTGACAGGTTCACTGAATTACCTCTTTACAGAGGTCACTAGAGCTTCCTAGAAACCTAAAACTGCCATTGTAAATTTAGGTAATAACAAGTGAGTTTTTTAAACCATCAAAATTAGAGGTAAACATAATAAAGAACCTTTTTAATACCCTAATTTAGTCATGAACTGAAGTATAATACATTTGTATTTTCTTCACTTCGAAGTTATAAACTGAGAAAATACATGACTGTTGGCATGCACCACTATTACATCAATGTTTTATATCCACAGATGTGGATGTAGAATTTCTATTGACTTTCAATATGCTTATTTCTCTTAAAACTGTAACACAAATCAAGAATAATTTCTCTGGCAAGTACACAAACCAAATCTCGATCGGTACGTTTAAAGTAAGATTAAACAGAGGTTTAGAACAGGACTAAACAGAATTTTCCATAGTGAAAGCTTCTATTATGAAATTAATCAATTTTTCAAATATCAAGAATCTGGGAAAAAACCAAACCCAAACAGGAAACCACAGTACAAAAATCTTACTTTCATTCTGTGTTTATTACTGCCATTTTAAAGCTTTGCTCAATTATTTACAAAGGACCTTAGACAGAAATTGTTCAATCCACCACTTTATAGGCTGTGCTTAGTTCTGTTTAAGCTTCCAAGACTGCTAATAAACTCTGTGTAGTGTTTCATGTAAAATACATATACAGTCCTCGAAGTACAGCCTGTGTTTCCCCCTCCTGGGTAAGTGACCTCATCATTGGATTACAAAGTCCTGTTTCTTTTGCTTGTGCTCTCCACGCACTCCGCTCCCATGAATTTTGTGTTTCTCATGGTACAAAGGATGCCCTTGATCCCAATCTAGCAAACAGCTGAGTAGTTTCACAGCACTGCTTGGTGAGAAACCTGAGCCTGAAATCCTTCAGATGGATTTTGGCATAAAATCCAAGTTTTCCTTTTCTTGAAGTTATCATGCAGTTTTTCAGCAACTGCACCAAAACATTGTAAAGCATTTGGAGAGACATTTTGACTGCTGTTGGGGTGGAACTTGGGCACTGGTGGGAGCAGCACTGGGCACAGCCTCTGCTCCATGCCTCACCAGTACGGCTCGCTGCCTGGGCTGCATAGCTACAGGAGATTAAATAAATTTAAAATACACTGTTATAATTTATTTTACCACTAGAAAGCTGTTATGCAAAGATACTTGAATCCCACTGACACTGGTCACAAGTTCCCAGGACTATGACCAAAGTTCAAGAGATGTCATATAGACCCTGAATCTGAAGTGGATTGGTATTACTTTGCAACTAAGAGACTAAACTACCAGAGGGTGCAGATTTCATGGTTTAAATGCAGTTTTCTGTAAATGTAGTTCATTTTGCAATTTCTTTTCTTCAGATGTCTAGATTGAAGAAGTGACCTTAGTGAAATAAGTTCTTTGAATTCCTCCACTTCGCAGAATTTGCAGGGTATTCCCAACAAGATTAAGCCAAAAGGGGACAGGAACTTCAATACCGAAGTGTTTGCCATCCCACAAACCAAACTTCCAGATAGCAAATATCCACAGAAGTAGGCAACCAAAACACCGAGAAATTCACAGGAGAACTCAGGCACTGAAATCCCGGTGTGGTCTAAATGATTCTATCTCCAAATACTTTTTACACTATATTTCACTGACACGAATCTATTTCACTATAGGTCTGAAGTTCAGTGGGTCTAGCTCCCCTGGTAGCAACTGGCACCTAAATCTGAAAAGGGACTTCTGCTGGCCTTCAAGAGGCCATCTGAAATTCAACAGACTCTCTCAGGGGCTGCAATCTGCCATCTGACAACCATCAAAATCAAAATTATATGAAGGGTAACAAAAAAAATACTAATAAAACATGATGGCAATGGTAAAGTTTGACAGCTTTCCAACAGAACTAATTGGAAACCTGCCTTTTCTGATGATCCACACAACTTGAAGCAAGCACAGTGAGAACTGAGAGCCCTAAGGCATCAGATAGGGCTGCCAGCAGGGTCTCCTACCTGTGGAGATAAATGTCCTGGAGAAACTTTATTTCCTCTACAAAGAAATGCAGAATTTTTTGTTTTAACTTTTAAATTGGATCAAAAAAAGTCGAATTTCAAAACATTGAAATTCTTTGCAAAAGTACAGTTCCCTCTCTCCAGCTAGCTCTATATGGTCTCTTTCTGAAAAACATAGCACTGTTCAAAATTAAGTTAAAGGATTATTTGGAGTTTCTTGCATAAACACAAGCCAAGTATTAGATTAAGTTACTATAATGGTCTTTATATAGGCTCATAAGTCACACAGCAAATTTTGGCAGGACAGACTTCAGTCTTTAGAACATACTCGTTTAGGTATTTGAACATAGTGCCAAAAATCTCCCAAAGATAAGTGAAATACACCAGGAAAACTGGTTTTAATATCCGTGGAGTTACTCAACCTGAACTGAATTTATCAAGATAAAGAATACATTTTTCTCGCTGTTCTGAAGACAGACAAATCTTTCTGCTCAAAACCTAACAGCTGTTGCAAACAACAGATGCTGGAAATTCTCTAAGAGATTCTACAAAAAAATCTTTTATAGAGCAAAATCCTTTGCAACCTGAAGACCAGAGTTTCCATAATGAAATCAATTTCTATGCCATGTTCTTAATTTCAGTCTACTTCATATATTCATTCAACTACAGCCTCTAAGCTTTACATTCAAGAAGTTCTCACACCAGTCATCCATAAAAAGGTTTGCTCACGTAACAGGGCTGGTCTTTGCTCAGTGAAATACTACTTTCTGTGACCTGTCAGAAAGTAACTGAACGACACCACATTTGGGTATAACAGAAAAAACAAAATAACCTACGAAAGAACAAAAAAGGCTACCTTTTCAATACCAAGACTTCTCTGTGCAACTGGGTAGTTTATTCCACATAGAACAGTTCTGTTTATTCCTTAATCCAAAAATGAAAATCATAACCTTTCATCAATTTACTAAAAAGCTTTTATTTTTTCCCTGGCGGTTTAAACCAAATGTGTCTCAGCACCAGATCCCAAACTTTAATTTCCTTCTCCTTCTTTCATTGTTATGCCAGCCCTTCTAAATATTTACCCTTCCCAGATTCCTAAAATGGAAGGAACTGGGGCTCTTTTGTAGTGCAGATGATTTGCACAGACCCCAAGTAGTGGAGAAATTCTCACGCTTTCATGGGAGGGAAACTGGATTTAGGGGACACTTTGTTCATGACAGGGTAAAGTAATCTTTAATAAATTTAAATTGAAGGGTCTTTCTAACACAGAGGGATTATGTATACCTTCTTCGTATACAATGATAAACACTAAAGGTATTAATAAACATTCCTTAGAGAACTGCAGATTTACATTTTTCAGAAAGCGTAGATGTGATTAAATTGCATCTATATCTGGAAACATTTAGCACTAAGCTGTTGAAAAGTTATTTTACTGTATACACCGCTTCAATTTATCTTCCAAAAAATTAAACTGTCATTATAGATAAGGATTAGTAAAAACTTAATTTAAAAACCTCAGGGAAGACAAACAAAATGCCAGCATTAAAAATGCTGGCAAAAACCATATGAAAAAGGAAAATAAGCAGCAGTTTTACGACTAGCAAGCGTCTTGGAATCTCCCCAGGGACAGCTCAGCCACTGCCACCAAAGGGGGAAGCCACCTTGGTCTCAGTTGGCATCATGTACATTCAGCAAAAGGATCTACAGGAGAAACACTCCACATCTATTTATTAAATCAAACCCATAGTCTAACAAGTTAAGCTACGGTAAATCTAAAGGAGATGTAAACACAGAAGATACCGTGGAGTAACCCCAGACAAAAGCGGTTTTCCTTTTCTTCTTTTTGTAAGCACATTGTGAGTTAAATTTTCCTACTTAACACAATTCTGTTGCTAAGGCATTTATTCCTCCTATTGCAACAGAACAGACAGAAGGCTGATTAAAACCTGCTAAAACCATTGATCACATCATCTTAGCTGAAGCTGTGAATCAAAGTATCAATATATTATAGCATTCTTTATTTTAAAGTTGTCAAATTATGCACTCTAATTAGAAGGAAATCTTTCCAGAAAAATCTTTTTGAGCACTGAGCCTCTTTTGTTATCAAAGCAAACATTTCTTTGTGTGTATATTCCATCTGATAAAGTTGGATTTCCCCTCCTTATGGCTGCTGAAAACGTGGGGGATAAGAATCTAAATAAGATCATCATCCTCATATATGCCAGAATTCCTTACGAATCTGTACAAGTGTACGTAGCAACTGACAGAGGAATATAATGAAACTTAAAAATAAAATCAGTTTTCTGCATGGCGGGGAGCTACAGTTCCTCAATATCCAATTCAGAAAACTACACAGGCACATCAGAAAAGAGAAAAGAAAGCAGAGGCTGCTAAAGCCTGCTTTTCAGTCTAAGGCAGGAAAATTATTATTAACAAGTCATAATTCCTATAAAATCAGAAAAAATTGCTTCAAAGTATGATTGTTATTACCAAACCCATTTTGCACAGCTCTGCCAATCTATCACTAATCACTTCTCCTTGAGCTCCATGTACAGCATCATTTCTCCTTTTTTTCATATGGACCTTTGCTGCTTTCTCATCTCCTGCTCCTATTTTTATATTTATCTCCTGTGTTCCTGAATTTTCCTAATTACAAAATCTTCTCAATCATCAGAACCAGAAACTTGGAGGATTAATTTCTAGAAGTAGGAGTCCAGAGAAAAAAGAAGAAGAATGGAAAAGATTTCCAAAGATAAGTTTAATCTAAATAATAATATCTACCTGTTTGATGCATCAAGTAACACAGCTGCTGGCTTCAAAACTAGTAATTATCAGAAATTTCAATAAACTGAAATCTGAACTTTTCATAGTCCAACTGCAGTAACCAGGAGTTTAATACTACTGAATATGGGATCAAACTTTTAGTAACTCTTTGTTGTATCAAATGATGTGCTTTCCCATTTATCTGGTTTGAAAGGGTATACTTTACCCAAACCCCACTTAAAAGCAGAGAGATAAGGCAGGTAGCTAAACTGAAAAACTTTTATATTGACTGTATATATTGTAAGTAACATCCAGACAACAGGCCACACATACAAGCCTTTCAAAACAGTTGATGTCTGATATTCTCAGGAATCTTGCCCTCTCTAATGCAGATGGTATGATGTCATCTCTGGAGATTGGAGGGAAATGGGGACATGAGCAGAAAAGGCACCTGGAAAGGAGATGCCTGATTCTGGGCAGGATGAGGCCACTCTGAAAGGCATTGCACAAGGAGAAAAACAATTTGCAATAGCATTTCTTCTTCCTCTTCAAGATAAGACTTTAATGATACTGAAAATAATTCTCAAAGGGAAACTGAAGAAAAAATAAACTTCAAACCCGATAAAAAAAGAGAAAGTGTTCACAAAAGAAGACGCAAATACTTCTTGAACTTTTCTTCCATCCATCACCACAGAACATGACACGATGTCCAGATTTCCTACAATCCCTATTTTAATTGATTCTTTACTTATCAGTAACAGCTAAAAAAGATATCATTTTCTGGTGCTGGACTACCCACCTTGAACACAAATGAGCCGACAACTGTAACGGAACCCTGCCCAGTACAGAAGAATGAAAATCCTGAAGTCTCAGAGCCTGCCCAAATCAGCCCTTTCCCTCCTTACCCAGCCTGAGGAAGAGCTGACTGCACCCGGAACGAAGTCTTCACTGGAAACCAGTCTCACATGTTTTCAGATCAGTGAAAAACTTCATTATAACATTCCAAGCAGGTTTCCAGGACCAGCGACACTGAACTGGGGGCTAAAGGAAGAGGACTCGTCAGCTGTAACTGCATCAGAAAGAAAAACAGGAACACGTTTCCTGGGGTTTTTTAAATTACACTTCAAGAGCTATTGTTACTAATAGCTGCTCCACGCTGTAAAAACTGCAACCTTGGAGGGCAAAAGTCAGAGAAGCCCTACTGATTCTCACCGGATTACTCACAGGATTAATAAGATCATTTGGGAGCCAGCCTTGAGGTTATCAGAGATCTCTCCTCGCAGGCCCGCAGTTTGCTTTCGCAGCATTTCTGTTTACAGCTCTTTAATGAACTGCAGCACCGAGGCGGAAATCCCCTCGCGTGCTCCTAGCTCCTGCTGGAATGCAATATCTACATATTTTGCCTTTCCAATAGCCAAGTTAGGAAAAAATTCAGGAGATAAGCCTTAAGCAGTTTTTCAGTACCCACTTCTGAAATATTTTTGGAAAAATGCATTCACCACTGAAGAAATAAATATAAAAACTTAAATACCAATATTATTACTGGTAATATAAGCAAATTATCTTAATTGTTCATGATATAATCAAACAGAACATTGCCTTAAAATGCCATAGAAACTGTCCCTCTTTAAAAAACATTTTTTAAAGCAGTAGTTTTAGGGAAGTAGAAACAATCCAAACAATGAGAGTTCCACAGTTGCATTGAGCACTGCTGTTTCAACACAGGGAAAATCCTAAGTATCAATGGAACTTAATGGAGACTGTGCTGCAAATAGGTCCTGGTCAAGCAAGGAACCATGAGGGTTTAGCTACAGGCAGTGTCTTCACCACACTACGTTTAGGCACTTAAGAGGGTTTTAGCCCAGACACTGCCACTGTTTGTGCACAAGTATCTCATATTCTGAGCACCTGGTTCGCTGGAGTTCCCTACATTATGCAGAAAAAAACCCCAGACATCAAGCTGGATACCCACTTTGAGCATCCAAACCGTGGCTTGCCAGCCAGAAGCTCTGCTATCCACTGTGAATTTGTGATGGGAGGTCAGCGGGAGCAGGACCAAAACTGGTCTGCCAACCACAGGACAGCCTCTGGTAAGGCCACAAAAGTTAAATAGGAAGCAGGGAGAGATCAGACAAATAAAAATGAATATATACATGACAAAGCAGGACCTCAACTTGCCCTTAACACCCAGCATTGCTGGAAGTGGTGTGCATTTGAAAGTATTATGCATTTGGAAGTAAATCCTTTCTTTCGGCTTCTTGGACAAATGTTTTGAGAAGAAAATGAAAGCACTTAGAGAAGGTGAATCAGCCCACGAACCACAGAGAAGGCAGAGAGAATGAGTGTCATCATCAGGTTGGAACCCAAGGATTCGGCTATGATATGGACTGGGAATAATAAGAAATCCCAAACTTATTTCCCTCCCTATTAAAAGGAAAAGCCCCAAACAGACTGGGACTGGCATCACAGAAGCGCAAAGTAGAAATGGTCATTTTCCTTTCCCAAAAGCCTTATTATGGCTGGCAGCATTTGGAGGCACCCATTAGCTTTCCTACAGGAGTTTTCTCTGGACCTGAGTTGTTTTTGAGCAGTAACTACCTGGGAGATTAGAAATGGCATAACTTCTCTCTGAAAGGAGGAGTGTTTAGGTTGTAGTCATTCTCTTCATATACTCTGGTGATTGTTCACCCAAACCACTCATACCAATGGAGTTTCAACAGAAAAGCCCCATACTTTTTTGCTATTTTTGAGCCAACCATAGAGCTACAAGCATAACCTCACCCTACTTTTCTACAGGGATTCCAAGCACTCCCAGCCCAACATCTGTATGAGTCCTTAAAATTTCCCTGCAAATCCCTCTACAAACAGGTTAACACTGATTTTTTCCTTCACACTAACCCTCTCTTAGTTTGTTTAATACAATTAAAATCTAACTTCTACAATTCCTGGATGATATCTCCCTGACAGAACTATGTTTAACTTGGGACTTTTAGAACAAGATGCAATTATTACAAGATTAATAGGAATTATCATCACATTCCCATTCTCTTCAAAATCTAACTGGTATGGATTTATTATTTCATCTACAGTTATCTTCAAGCAAAAATTTTCAAGCCTCATAAAAAGCAGAGTGAGGTAGACAGCATCTACCCTCGGTATCTAAGTTTAGACATCACCAGCAAAACAGAGCAATTATCAACAAGTAGCTACTTAAATATTTGTAATTCTGAATATTAAATATAAGGAGAAATTTAAATTTCAGGCTTTTTCCCTGAAAATAAGGATCAAGACCTTGTAAAATCCCAAAACACTAAATATACTGCATGCAGAATGGTTCAGAAGGTACTTAGAGAGTTCGGAGATTAGGAGTAAGAAATGAAGTTCCTAACATGCTAGTTGATAGTCAGCTTCAGGCAGTATTGATTTTAAAAAAGTTATCAGAGTTTTTTCACTACTCATGTAAATTGAAAGGATGGCTGAATTTGAGAACTGACTGTCTCAACGAGTCCAGACTTCGTAGGCACACAGGAGCCCGTCTTCATTGCAGTCGGCAAGATGACTTTTTTTTTTTTAAACAGAAATCTCATTTGTTCATAGTAAAAAGCTTTTACTCGGAGAAGCCTCAGAAGTGATGGGAAGGGAGCAGACTCCCTTCAAGAGTGGCCTGAAGTGATGTCACTGTACTCTGATTACCACCCCGGTTAGAAGACTCCCAGGCACACACCAAGCAATGCCTCCACTATGTCACACTGAGCTTGCCTACGACATGAATATAAACTACCTTACTCAGTCCCCAAAATGTAATCAAATCCATATAATTCAAATAATCAAAAAGTAAATATTTGTGTGCGAGCTGATGGTATATTTCTAATATTCTTAAAACCTGATTTATGTCAGGAATATGATCTCACGCTTGTATGTTCTTTACTTGAGCTGGAAAATGAACTAGTACAAACTATTTGTGCTCACCTGCCAAGATCACATCTCTGCAAATGACACCCAAGAGAGAGAACAGAACAAAGTTTCTCATTATCAGTATCAGAATATCATGCCACTTAACACTTTCTAAATTATTTTTTTTCTACGAAAACCAGTTTTTCTTAAAGTTTGGAAGAGAGTTAAAAAGCAGTATTTGTACCTGGATTGAAAATAAGCAAAGTCTGAACCAATTACCCTCACCAGGGCAGGAAGGAATCTCAGTGTAAATTTCTAAGCGGAGCTCTGCTTGGAATTTCAACAAAGTAATTAAGTATAGAACACTTCAAAGTGGGACATGTCTATACTGATCACTGCAACATACAGTATTGCAGAAGGGGAAAGCCAGTACTTCAAACAGCATTTGAATAAAATCTGGATTTTTTAAAAAACCTGTACTCTAAGGAAACATAAAAACAGACTGACAGAATATTTGAGCAGGCCTGCTTTTAATTTTTTTCAGTTAACATTATTCATGCCCACATACAAATATTTCTTTGCAAGCAGCAGAACTTAGCTGTTGGCTCCAAATACCTTAACATAATTAGAATGGTTTTAAACATCAGTTATGCCACAGTTCCTAATCTTTCTCTATGGACTGCAGGGCATGGTAAACCCAGTTTGTCTTCTCCAGCTGCCCTTAGGTAGTACCACACCTGAACCCGGCCTGGTCCAGTTCAGAAGTCTGTGTCTCTCCTTCAGCTCACATCAGACACGAAACTGCTGTTGTTGACATACGATGTGTGCCAACACCTCAGCTTCTTCCTTCTGTCTACTAATTTTCCGCTTTCAAACTCCAAGCTTTTGCTGACAATCAAAGAGAAAACACTGCTCTGTGCCATATTGCCTGGATTGCCCCAAACATTGATTATTCCTAATAAACACTTCCTTCGTGCTCACATGCTCAAGCGATTTCAAAGTTTAAACTCCTCTCCAAAAAAGCTAAGCTGTCAATATACTGATTTTTATCCAGTTTGCTTGGTGCAGAAGTGGGACTTAAGCCATTCCTTCCCTTCAGCCTGCAAGCACAAGTGAAACAAGCATTTCACCACAGTATCAGAGAAAAAAATTGGCTGTGGGGCTTCAAGGGAGCTGATGTTGCAGAGCAGCAGCTCACACATGCAGTTGGGCAACTGCCCACTCTTCTGGCAAGAGGGAATTGCAGCTATTCTATAAGATCCAGATTTCTTAGAAGGAAAAGAGAAAATTCACATGTCTTTATCCTAAAATGCAATTCCTACTTTTCAGTTTGCTGGTTTGGGGGGTTTTTATAAACAAATCTGCAACTTTGAATTTATAATGAATATATCCCAATGCCTCAAAAGATCTATTTGCATTGAAAATACATTTTATGGACTGAGGTGGATGGACTTAGTGAACTGAAACTTTGCCTGAGATGACATCAGCCAGTTGCAAATAGATTCTGGGTGCACTGTCAGAACTGAGAGAACACGCCAAAAGCCCTGGCTCCTTCTCGGGAGACCCAGACAGAAAACAGTATTTCACTTGTTGGATGGAATATACCTGAAGAAAAATAATGTACCTGTCTTTTAGAACAAAAAGTAATTTTGACAGATGACCAAACTGGTTGTCTTCAAATTACCACAACAAGATTCGGGGTGTTTTTTTGGTTTTGCTTGTTTGTTTGTTTTTAAGATACAAATATATACACTCTCTTTCAGTAATGTTTTATTCAATTAGCTTCAGAATAAAAACACGCCGTATTTTGCAGATTTGCAAATGGAGAACATATGCTAGCATTATGCACACCACAATAAAAAGAGCGTGTCGCCTGTTCAGCTGAACGTCTCTTCCTGCACATGTACACAGATGGGAGCAGCTGCTGCCACTAAACTCCTCGTGGGGCTGAAATGAATTTAAGAAACTCTCCTCCATCCCCCAGGCAGGACGTGCTCTTATGGACTGCGGCAAAGCTGGACGGGGTAGAAAGTAAACACAAATAGTAAGGTGGTTTGGCATTCTCCCCCACCCTGTAAAAAGACACTCATGCAACACTGAGAAATTAAAAGACTACTACAAATACCACTTTCCCCTGTAATTGGTTAAGCTAAGCAGCAATATTCTAAGTGCACACTTTAATTTTACAGCACAGCATGAGCAAAAACTAAGTTTCTTGCACTAAACCATTAAACCCGGCAATTTGCCCATCAGGTCACTGCAAGAGTAGGCAAAAAAAAGTAGTGTCTGCAACATGGCAGATACTGAAAAAACAAGGAGGGGGAAGGATGAGGTAATGGAAAGAGGGAAAGCAGTTTATCACTCCACTCTCTCTCCCGACACACAGGAGTGAGCCCTCAGGAACAGCCGTGGACTATGTTCCTACTCATGACCTTTGAAAAAGTGCAGTACAAAGTCTCAAAAAGTAGCAGAAAAGCCGGGGTGGAGGCAGGAGTCTGGCATTCCAGCCGTCCCACTCCCAGCTTCCAAGGCTTCAAGGCACAGCAATTTGCTATTCCAGAGTCTGCTGATTCCCTCTACTTTCCAGGAACCAAATATGCTTAAGAAATTTTAACTTCATCTCTGCTCCGTGTCTCGGGTAATCATGTTGAAATTTTGCTTCTGGATTCTTTAATGTCATCAATGGCAGTAGTGGGCCACTGAAACTGGATGTTCTGTAACAAAAAGAAAACTAAATCTTGCTCCAGAAGATGAGCCAGAAGTCCTTTTTGTTGAGGATTTGAGAGACAGGTTAGTTTGGTTCGCATGTTTTAGACAGGTGTGCTTCTACAGTAAGAGAAATTACATGTAAATCAGTACAGAAATTACACACTTCTCTCCAACATTGCTCATGATTTTCTCATAACTTGATTAATGGTACTAAAGTATAATTATTTATGGATTAGAGAAGGCATTACTGCTTTCTGTAACTCATGAAGTCATCTCCCTTGTAGAAACTCGTTACGATATTATATACTGCTGTATATACAGCTGCAGGTATTTACACTTCTGTGATTGAAATTTAGCAATGATTGTACTGAATCAATCCACAACAAAATGGATTTCTAGGTCTTCAAAAACAACAAAATACCTGATTCTTCAGAGAAAAGTATACAACTGCCACAATATGGACAACTCTATGGGGGGCATTTTCCATAGAAGTTATTTGAGCCATAAGTTCATAACTATGAAAGGCGGGTTTTTTACTGTTTGAGTAAAGTTTCACATTTGTAGTCGATAATATGTTTTTAAGATAAGTTTCAGATATGGCAGAGACCCTACCCTCAAAAACATCAATTCTCCAACCATAGAGCCAAATTTTCTCCTCATTTCCAAACTTCCAAGAACTGCAATTTTTGCATTACTATAAAGCAAGACACTTGGTTAGTGTCTTGCACTGTTTCCCCCATCAAAGAACTGCTTTGCAATTAACTGATTAAAACCGCCAGGACACACACAAAGAACTCACAGTGTATCAACAATGATGGCTACAGTCTCTCTGGGTAACCTGTTCCTCTATTCGATCATCCTCACAGCAAAAGGACCTTGGTTTTTCTTATGTTTAAATGGAATTTACTGTATTTTAATTGGTGCCCATTGCCTCTTGCCCTTTCACTGGACTTGGATGCAAACAGCAAGACAGCCCCAAATGAAAACTGCTCCTCAGCAAGAACTGCCAAGCTCAGAAAACTCTCAGACCAGGGAGAGAAAAGACTTCTCTCACCTTTAGGTACTACTGTATTGTTTTGCTCGGAAATGGAGAAGGTAAATATTTCTAGCCTGCTATTGACTCACTAACCCTTAAAATACCTGGGTAATGTGAGCGTGGGAGGCAGGAAAGCACAGCCATGCAAGTTTTATTCCGTGTTATGTCACCTAAAAACCCCATACATTTTCCACCTCTATAGAGAAAGTATGCCAGTATCCTCACCCAGACAGCTCTACTTTTCCTTTGATCAAATGAAAAAAGGTTTAGTTCTAACTTTCAAGTAAATGTTCCTACAGTCACCTCCAGACTTTGCTCCCTTACTTATCCAGGCAACAAAGCAGAAGAAGGAAAAAACCCCAAGTCAACAAACCCATGAATCATATGGAAATTATTTTGCTTCCAAGGACGTGATTGATGTAAGTTCAGCATCAATACAATCTTAAAGGCGCACCTTCCCTTACTGCAGCACCTCATCCTCCACACCTTCTACTCAACTTCCATCCCACCCACCAAAGTTCAAGGAAATTAATTAAGTTTTCACCTCTGCAGTAGGATTATGTTTGCACTATATTTTAAATAATTTAATTTCTCTACCTGCTTTGTAACAGGGTCATTACCTGATCAGATACGACAATCACTAAGAGAAAAGTAATGAA